>JAMPIV010004564.1:1005000-1257237 GCA_024509875.1 Oreohelix idahoensis
CTATATAAAACTGGTGCGTACATTTGGCAGGACCGAAGACTACCCCCGTAGGTAATAAATGTACGTAACAGTCATGTTTCCTAATAAGCATTAACCATGTTTTTTAAAACCTAACCTCGTATTGGTAGTGTTTTTTGTCTCTGTTTATTTGAAAAAAAAGTTAGTGCTTCATGCCTTACGCGTTGGATTGGCGTTACTATTAATCGCTAGACTGTGGTAGTATTGCATGCGTTCCTCCGTTCAGTCCTCTCTCTCTCTCTCTCTAAGTCCGTCTGTCTTTTAGTTTACGCAGTGTATATAATGACATTAATTGTAATATTAAATCTAGGTCATTAAGCAGTGTGCGTATCTCAAGGTTTTCTAAGAAATACAGTACACGTTTTATTTTTGAACCGCGTGTAGTTTATGCAGTAGGCTTTACTAGCAAACGTGAAAGCGTTACAATTATGCAGACGGAGCATAAAAAGGGGTTTTTATTGTTCAGCCTATACGGAGGTATACCCGCTGGCATATGCCATTGAGAAAGCACTGGTCTTTTACCATTCTTCTTTCCTTTTATTGAATTAATTCGTTAGGCGTTACATTTACTTTTTAATTTATATATGTGGATTTAGAATGTTTCACGACACCCCCCTCGGTCTACAATAGCTCTGAGATATTTAAAGTGGCCGACCCGCCCCAGGACCCGCTCTCCCAACCCAATCCGATGTCTTCTCTCCTCTCGTGACACCACCATGGACCTTGTTTTAGAGCTGCTTATGACCATCCTTCTCTTCTCCAGCTCTTCCTTCCAGACTTGCAGGTTGGATTGGAGATGTGTCTCTGATTTAGCAATCAGGACAACATCATCAGCAAATGCTAGCTCTGAAATACAGACCTGTCTCATCTTCCAGTACCCCACTGAATACTCTCCCGCTCTCTCCCCACACGCCTCGACGACATTGCCCATGAGGAACACGAAAAGACAAGGCGACAGGACATCGCCCCGTCCCACACCAGCGGCGGTCCTGAACCCCTCTGACTTATAGTTTGCTGTCCTCACATAATTTCTGCAAGACCTGCAGAAGCTCTGTATAGCATGTATCAGAGGTGCTGGAATGTTCCCCCCCCCCCCCCCGCAAAACAGTCCCAAAGTTTGCTCCAGGCGACCCTGTCAAACGCCTCCTCCAGATCCACGAAACAAAGATGGATCTCACACTTGTACTCAAGGGCCTTTTCACTCAGCTGCCTGAGTGTGAAGATTAGGTCTTGAGTACTTCGGTTTGCTCGGAATCCGCACTGGGCTTCATCCAATTGTGGCTCAGCTAGGCATCGGAGTCTCTGCTCTAGGATTCTAGAGCAGACTTTACCAGGGACACCGAGAAGGGACACGCTTCTGTGGTTTCCACACCGTCGACCGTCACCCCTTTTGAAAATCGGTGCCATGATGGCAATCTCCCAATCCTTTGGCACGGTCCCGCTGCACCACGCTGCCTGTAGGACCCTTAGGAGTAATAGGTCGCCTGATGCTCCATGCACTCAACCATCTCTGGTGTTATACCATCATGCCCTGCTGCTCTGCCCATCCCGATCCTCTCCAGTGCTGCCCTCAGCTCTTCCATCCCCATGTCATCTTCATCACCATTTGTATCCTCTTCTGTGCTAGCGGCCATCACCTCTGATTCTGATGCTCTACCTTGCTCACCATCAAGGAGCTCCGAGAAACATTCTTTCCATCTTTCCATTACTTCCCCCGGGACAGCAAGCAACCCGCCCCGCCTGTCCTTTACAAATCCAAGAGGGCATTGTCTCCCCCTCCCCATGCTCCCTAGGGTCCCACAGAACAACCTCCGGCTCTCCCGCGCATCCCCTTCCAGCTCCTCTCCAAACTCCTCACAGGACCTCTGCCCCGCCGCCAGCACCCTGTTCCCTGCCTCTGTTCTGAGTATCACATACTCTCCACATTTCTCTATTTGTCCTGCTGTGTCCCTAGCTCCCAAGCACTGCCTCCATGCCACCCTCTTCTCTCCCACTTTCTCTCCGACTTCCTCCGTTCACCAAGGCGTCCTCCCCCTCCCCACCCCCCGTTCCCAAGTCGGACCTCACCACACGCCTCCGCAGCCGCTGTCCCCATGATGTCCTTGAACCTAAGCCACAGGGTCCCCAAGTCATCAGGCCGTCCCTCTGTGTCTCTCACCGCTGCAGCAACAAGCCCCTGACATCTGGTCCCAACCTCTGGCTCCCTCAGCCCGTAGGTCCCAATGCCCATCCCTTCCGTTCGTCTACCTGATCTCTTGCGTGGTGCTGGGCAGTTCCTAGGCTGAGCAACTTCTTCAGCTGTTCTCTTAACTGTAAGCAGGTAGTGATCACCCCCAATCCCCGGCCCCCTCCAGACTCCAGCATCCCGGACATACCCGAACGAGCTCCTCCCAACAATGGCACAGTCGACCACCGACCTCTCACTCTCCGCTGGCTCACACCTAGTGTATGCATGCATGCGCTCACGGGGGAACCTTGTGTTGGCAATGATCAGACTCTGCTCACTGCAGAATCCGAGGAGTCGCCCCCCATTGTCATTGAGAGTATCTTCTCCATATCTTCCGATAACTCCACCCCATCCAGCATGGCCATCTCCAACTCTGGCATTGAAATCTTTGAGCATGATAATTTCATCAAGGCAGTCATCCACTGTCCCCTGAAGCAGCTCGAAGAACTCCTCCTTGACCTCCGCTCTCTCATCCCCACCCGGCCCATACAACATGACCAGGCCGACCATGGTCCCTCCTTCCTTTAGTTTTACAACCATAATGCGCTCCGAGACAAAGCTCCATCCCCCAACACTATCCCTCTGGTCCTTGGCCACAATGCAACCCACGCCCCCTCTAGCTCTTTCAGATGTGGGTACACCACTGTATAGCAGAGTGTTGCCATCGAGATCCATGACTCCTTGTCCCTTTTTCTTTGTTTCGGTAATAGCCAGGATTTCTAGTTTTGCTTTCCTCATCTCTTCCATCAGCTCCTCTTCTTTCCCATTTATACTTCTTGTGTTCCATGTTCCATAAGTCGTAGTCCGTAGTCCGTTCCAGTTCGTCGCCTTTAGAATCAGTCCGGTTTTCTCTCTTATATTGCTTGTAATCATAGTCACAAATGCTTCAGACATGTTGAACAGTGTTCATGGAACACGGAGGCTTACTAATATACTCTAATACAATAATATTCAAACATAATCATGACAACATACATTAATTAGATACATTTCAACGTGAGGACTCAACAATGTCAGCTCCCGGCACGTCCTTCACTTTTTCCCAAAAGCAGTATCTAACTTTTGCAATGGGATTAAACATATTAAATTCATAAAGCATTCTTACCACAAATCAAGAAATATAAACAAATGACGCTGACTTTGCAAAGAAATGGCCTCAGTTTCTTCTGCTCCGTCCAGACTGTGAAGTATTTATTAAGTTATTAATTTACCTTTAAATTTATCACAGCTGTTCTCAGCGTATCTGAATAAAATTTACTGTCCAACTCGCACTGAGCAGCGAAAGCTTTTTGCTAATATTTAGTAGCACTGGCAAATCGAAAGCTTGCGACTACCAGAATTCAAATGCAGTTTTTGAAAAACAAAATTAATTCCAAACATACTCTGTGTCTGGTAGTCGATTGGCCAGTCTGCTTTAGTTATGCCAATACAAAACGATGTTAGTTTTTGGTAACAATTTTCCTACCGCTCCCTTTTCCCTACTATACTCTTGTTACCCAAGCGAATTTGAATTTACCTCACTGCCTCCCTTCTAAGCTTGCGTCCCCACTAACGTTAAAAAAAACAAGCAGGAACGACAGTCTGTCTGGTCGAGCGTTCGTAGACATTTAGTATTTTCTCAATAACTCAACTAATACTGGGACTACCATATTATTTAAAACATATTCTTGCTCAGTGAACTCTAAGCTATACTACCATATGATTTTTATGGTCAGATTCATATTGGTTCTAGATTTTCAATTTTGTCACGGTCATCGTCAAATAAATATTTTACACAAGACCGCCATCTTTTCCCTCTCTTTCATCTCGCCAGAATGTATTTTAAAATAACTAACTTGTTTTTGTGACGTCAGAAACATTACCGCGAGGAGGCAATAAAATCTGTCTGCGTGTTTGCTGCTGTTGGCTTTGTCGCCGCGTGTATATATGCATGGCAGAATGTGTCAGGCGAAGCGGGGTTGTGCATGGCGGGTTAAGAATAGGCGTTAAATATTTGTATTGTATCGTGTAACACTACCAAAAAATGTAAGGATTACTACTGATTACCTGCGTTAAAGTTGACAGAATACGTTAATTCAGATAGTTATTTTGCGGCACACTTACGCAACATCGTTAATTATAAGTCTAGGCTGCAAAATGTATGCAGCAGATCTGGCAAAATGTTAAATGTTGGTAGTACGTTTTCGAAACCGAAACTAAACCGCGTGTTAGATTTTTACCGTGGGATCGTTCTATAGGCATTAGCACTGCACAAAAGGCAGCGTTGCTGGCGTGTGAGAGCATCACCGTCAGACACCATAGGGCGGGTGTATTTATTATCATTTTATTACTGAACTCTTACTGAAATGAGCGATTATTCTCGCAGATTTTACTACATACTCTGAGTATTGAGTTTCCTTGACACATACTTATGCCAACAGGAGCTTCAGAGCTTGATGAATCGCTTCACTAAAGCATGCAAGGACTTTGGCCTCACAATAAGTCTAAAGAAAACGAATGTGCTGAGTCAGGATGTGGGTGCTGCACCAGTTATCACTATCGATAACTATGAATTGGCAGTGGTGCACCACTTCACATACCTAGGGTCTACCATCAATGACAAACTCTCACTGGATACAGAAATCGACAGCCGCATTGGCAAAGCTGCAGCTACCTTTGCCCGCCTCACATCGCGTGTTTGGGGAAACTCTAAACTCACAATGAAGACCAAAGCTGCGGTATATAATGCCTGCGTCACCAGCACACTCCTATATGGCAGCGAGACCTGGACGACCTATGCTAAGCAAGAAAGAAGGCTCAATACCTTCCATTTGCGGTGTCTACGCCGCATCCTCGGACTCTCGTGGAAAGATAAAGTGACAAATGTCGAGGTGTTGTCACGTGCTGGCCTTCAAAGCATGTATACGCTTCTTAGACAGCGCAGACTTCGCTGGCTTGGCCATGTTCGCCGCATGGATGATGGTCGCATCCCAAAAGATATCTTCTACGGACAATTAGCAGATGGCAAGAAAACAGTTGGGCGACCACAGCTGAGGTTCAAAGATGTGTGCAAGAGAGATATGAGGGCACTGGACATGGATCCAGCAACATGGGAGGATGAAGCTGCCGATCGCACTAAGTGGCGATGCTATTTACGGCGCCACCTCAGATTGGGCGAAGAGAGGCTCACACAAGAAGCAGAGGTGAGGAGAAAACGTCGAAAGGAGCACCAGGAAAATAAGCAGCTGAGGGCTGTCACCTCAGGGGCGCATTCCCATAGTCAGTTATGACTGAAGGGGCTATTATTATTATTATTATTATTATTATTATTATTATTACTTATGTGCCCCCCTCTTTTCATTCCGAAATCCCATCTACCTTCAGAACTTTTACAATCTCTGATAAATAATCTTAATCCCAGTAGGCGAAAAACTATCTTTACATTTCAAATGAATAGTTTTATATTTAACTTTAGTTGAAAATGTTAACAATATAGTTTGAATATGTTTACATTTACATCGGTTGAATAGGTTTTAACCTTTCATTACAGTTAGAGTGGATATGTTTTACATGTACAGTAATTGAAAAGGGTGAAACTTTCATTACAATTAGAGTGAATATGTTTTACATTTCTTCTTTAATCCTTAGCCGCCGACCGTCAAAGCAGTCAGTGGCCATCGCGCCTAGTGGCGTCTTGTAGGGCAACAACAAATTGATTCCAGTTTGCTCGGTCGGTGGCCATTCTTCGTACAGTGCCCCAACTCTGGTTCATTCTTTGCATCTCAGCCTCCACAGTCCTCCGCCAGGTTATTTTTGGTCGGCTGTGATGAATTTACCGTGATACAACGTTAAAATATCTCCAATTATAAAGATAAAATGTAGGGATAAAAATAATGCGTAAGATACTAGGAGACGTGCTCGCCCATGCCCGCATTTCCTACCGCCATTCAAACTAACTAGTTAGACGTGCAGACGAAACGGTTTACCCTTTGTAGACGGGAGGGAAACGGAGATCTAAAAAGGAAAAATATGACTGAACACGTGTTTGAATCTAGAACGGCAAAAAGACGCAATTGGTAGTAAAAGAAAAAAAAATTCACGTCACTAGTTGACACAATGTAAGGAAATGGACAAAAAAAGACCTTAGCTCTTATTCGAAACAGTCATTTCTTGGACGTTTTTCGATACTTGGTCGTTTTATTTGAATTCAGCGGCAAACGCCGTAGAAAAGGTTCGCGAACAAACTTCAAAAAACTAAACTTGAGAAAAAATATGGCTTTTCTTAATAATAGAGTTATGAATATAAAACCTAGCTAGTTTGATAGCCCATCTTAAGCAGAGAACTAATATACTTTAAATTATACAGACGGATAGATAACAAGGAAGATATTGACAAAAGACTGTGTTGTTCATATCAGACTAGCGACTGTACTGTTCATACTTCACTAAAGTTTCAAATTTTCGTCCTTGAGACTCGCAAATGCAAAAATCAAGCTGTAATGAACGAGAGGGGGGAGGTGGAGAATTGTGGCTAAAAATAACTTCGGAGGCAGATTTGTGTAAGATATTGCATGCAGTTGGTCCAAGAACCAAGTGTGTTTTTGTGAAAAAAAAACAAGTAGAGACAGACGGACCAACAGACAATAATGCATACTTGACTGAGATCTGACTGAAATTTGACTTTTGGTTGTAGATTTGAAAAAGTTACGGGGGAAGTCTGTGATTGGACAAATGTAATCATTTTAGCGGGACAGAGAGACGCATTTTTGCCATTTGATACAATTCTGTCCAGGGACACAGTCGGTTATTGCCTGTGGTGTTTTTCCCAGAAGATATTACATACATTTTAGTGGGACGCCATCATATAGCCAGCAGCTCAGCTGAGTTTTGCTAGAAATTAACCGTGTTCTCAATTCTGATTTCTGGTAAGAATGAAAGTATTTATTTTGTATATTTTAATATTTCGAGTGATTGATACTGCCATATCATATAAAATGATTACGACAAGTAAGTGCTCGCTCTAGGTCCCCAGCCCAAGTTCAGGGTCTAGAGACAAACAAAATATATGGACGCCTACTAAGACTATGGAGGGCGGATCTATTATTGAGATCAGTGGGAACATATCACCTATCTTATTGAATAAAAGGAAACTATTGAACATATCTCAGATGCAATGCAGTCTTGGGGAACTGGTACTATATGAAAACAACTGGGTAAGATGTGCTGTGTGGTCAGAGAGATCTGACCCATTCTGTGTAATGTTGATGTGTTGGGCTGTGTGTAAGAGTGGTGCAGTAAATAGAGTACTGACACATAGCACAAATTTTGTTTCAGAATTGTGAGTTTCTGTTGTGGCACTAGGGTAGTGCCACATAAGTAATCAAGATTACACAAGCAGATGTGTGTGCTGCCTAACAGTTGTGTCGGTGCAGTCTAGCATTGTATTCTAGCTACCGAGAGGAGTGGGCCACCGGAATCCAGCATCAGATCTTCACAGACAAGATGAGTGATTAGTGGCCTGCTGAGGATTCACCAGAACTCTTAAATATTTATAAATATTTCCCCATCACAAATATATTGAATTATTGGGAAAGATAACATTTATTACAGTCTATAAGACAATGGACAAAGCTTGTTCTAGTCACAGAGTGGGTGTGATGACACCACCCCAACAGCTTATCCAGTAATAGTTCTCCCAGAGACTTTATAACTATAATTAATATTAACCAGTCTTATAAAATACCTATGTACACAAATTCCATTTTTTTATGCCATATATTTATGCATTCCATTTATAACTCCATAACATTTCATATGTTCTGACCAAACTAAAAGATTGGTTCAGAACAAATAAATTTAGAAAAAATTTTAATATTTAAACTAAAACAGTCTGAGTTAGTTCAGTGTGTTATAAATTTTATTAATATTATTAGACTTAGTAATTATCTGTGTGTGTTTGTATATTCTACTACAACACATTACATTTCAGTACCCTAGACTTTTTAACGTAGCTACATTCATAATAGTAAAAGAGATATGTTTGAGGTCGTAAGTGGTAGTAAGAAGGGCCTTCTGTAATTCTCATAAACATTTATCTCAGGAGCCTTCACAGCTGACCTCATACATTACACTAGGTAACACAACAACCATACAATACCATCAAAAACCACTACATCGGCCTCTCTTTCGTTTTCCTTCAGGGGTCCAAAGCATAGCTGTTCTTGTGATGGTATCGGGGTCTCTTCTGAGGACATCGCCAACCCAGCTCTAGCGTCTGCCAGCTATGATGGTGTGCATGTCCTCTTGCTTGCTCTGAGTAAGCAGATCTTGGTTGGTGATGGTATTCGGCCAAAAAATTCGGTGAAATTTTCTTAGGCATGTTGTGTGAAAAGAGGACAATTTCGAAATTTCCTTCTCTGTAACTCTCCAGCATTCCGCACCATTGAGAAACACTGAAAGCACACAGCTCTGATATAATCTTAATTTTGTGCTTGTGCTGTATTTAGAGGACTTCCAGATGTTGTTTAGGCTAAAAAAGGCTGTTCTTGCCTTATTCATTCTGATGTTGATGTCTTTGCCTGCTCCGCTGTCTGGTGTTACTATGCATCCTAAATATGTGAAGGTGTCTGTCAGTACCAGTTGCTGATTCCTTACTGATATGGGCTCAGGGTTGCTCACATTGAGCGTCATGACCTCTGACTTCTTGATGTTCAAGCCCACCTGCTGGCTAAACTTATTACGTTTATCCGTTTTTTCCTGGATGTGTTGATGTGAATGTGCTAATAGTGCAATGTCATCTGCATATTCCAGATCTTCCAATGTAGAAAATGTAGTCCATCTTATTCCTCTTGGACTGCCCTCTGTTGTCTGTTGTCTGGCGCATCACCCAATCTATGACAGTTAAAAATAGAGTGGTTGATAAGGGGCATCCCTGTCGTACTCCTGTCTTCACCTCAAAGGTTAGGTTGCTCTGCCCAACACTACACGTAAAGTTGGCATAGAGTCTTTTTATGATTGACACTATGCAGTTTGGAATGCCATAAGCCCTCAGTATTTTCCATAAACTGTCCCTATGTATGCTGTCAAAAGCCTTTTCAAAATCAACGAAATTAATGTACAGCTATCTTTGCCATTCTGAGCACTGCTCTATAATGTTCCTGAGAGTGAATATATGATCTCCACATCCTCTGTTCTTTCCAAATCCCGCCCGTTCTTTCCCCAGCCTGCGGTCCACTGCTTTTGAAATTCTCTGTACAATTTATATTGCCTAGTATTTTGCTGGGAACTGAGAGAAGAGTGATTCCTCTCCAATTATTGCAGTCTGCAAGATTTCCCTTCTTGGGCAATTTGACAATTATTCCTTTGTTCCACTCTGATGGTGTTGTCCCCGCCTTCCAGACTTGTGCAAACAGTAGTTCTAATAGTTCTGCTGCCAGCTCAGGATCCGTCCTAAATAGCTCTGCATTTAAGTTATCATGGCTAGGAGCTTTTCCGTTCTTTAACCCTTTGATTGCTGTGAAAACTTCCTCTCCTCGTGGAATGTCTGTATCCACATCTAGATCGCCCTCAGCCCCAGGAACATTTAACCGTGTCTCCGGTGGTTCCTTGTCCAGAGTTTCTCTGAAGTGCTCTGCCCATCATGTTTCCTGTCCCTCTGCTGTCGTGATGAGATTTCCTTGCCTGTCTCTTACTAATGTAATATTGACTGCACCTCGCTTTCCGCTGATAAATTTAGTTATTTTGTACACTGTGCTCTGTTCATTTCCCAGCGCTGCCCCCTCTGTCTGTCCCGCAAGATCATCCAGGAAATTTTTACATTTACACTGGTTGAAAAGGTAAATAATATAACAAGTATGTACATCATTTCTTTCATCATTCTCTATCTGCTCCATATGGAACTTGGGACTACCTCTGCATTTGGTTCTTTATAAGAAACTCGCAATAAAGTAGTCACCAGCCCTGGCAGTGGTGGTTCATGAAATCATCATTCTATATGCTGAGGTTGCCAGCCTCAAATACGTATTATTTCACACGTTAATAATGAAACATATATAGAATTCAAAATGTACAACTTACGATAATCTTTTAGGCTCACATACTGCTAGCTCAGAGAAATAAAGGACCCTGTAGAGGCCTCTTACACTTGGTCTAGGATTTTGTAAATTTAGCAATACGTACCCACTTTGACTTATGTTTCAGTTCCCTCAGATTTCGGTTTTCCGAGTTAAAATGGAAGCATTTTCCTGGGTTCTAATTCCTCAAAATGCTCCAACAAGGTCCGATCTGGTACTTTTCTTTACTCAGGCAAGGTCTGATTGTCTTCTTGGCTCGAGTGAATTGTCACAGTGTTCTAAACTGGCTAACGTGTCAGGTTATATTGCAGTTGTCTACCACGCAACAGGAGCATGTCAATGGTTGGCGCAGGCTTCCTGCCTAAAAACGAGCTACCGTGGTGGCCTATGCGCCGTAAGGAGAGAAAAGTATAATAATGATGATGACTATCATGACGATGATGATGATTATTACTTCAAAGGCTGGTATCCTAACTGCTCGGCCACGAGCTACCTACCAAAATATGACGGATGAAGAATTAAAACCAACGATTTCAGTTTTAAATCATCTGGAGCACATTTAGAAAACTGAGATCTTGTTTGGAACTCATTTCGTTGATCCTGAAAGACGTTACTTCACATATTTGTAAAGTTTTCAAAAGAAGAATTTTTATTCACACCTCTTTTGAAAAACAAAAACAAAATTATTTTCCTTATTTTTTTTTTTTCCAGGGATGTAATCTTTTCCTCAACCGCTGTTTAAGGGAAGCAATCGCATTTTTTAAAATAATATTTTTAAATATATGCAATTATGTTAGAATTTGCAATTTTTTCTGCATATTGTTAATTTTAAATGAAAAATAACTATTCCTTTTGGGTCATTTCTCTGAGTTTAAAAATATTTGGAAAACTGTATTTATGTTAAACTCTATAATTTAAGTTGAATTAACATTAAAACGAGCCACTAAACTATAGATAGTTAGAATTTTAACAACTGTTACACTGTCAATGGTAATCTCAGAGAAGCTGGAACGTTCACTTCAATAACCGAACATACTCTAAGTGTATGTCAGAATCCAACTCTGCGACATACACCACCATGATTTACGTAATATATCTGAGCAGGAAGAAGACAGCATAAATAATGAATCACATAACACGACTTTGTTTTGTCAAGGGTAGTATGTTTCAGAAATACACTCAAAGCTTGTAGCCTTCCCATTTGTGAGCAGGGTACATAAGGTTATATTGCGAGTGAGTTTTTACTTTAACGCTCAATTTCATCTTGCTTTTAGTGAAGAAAATTCATAATCTCAAACATTGTGACTTCTGATGTGGATAAATAGACTCACTTTGTTAATGAGCCATCAATTTTATTTGCAAATAATACGCTACTTTATAAAACTACAAAAAATAAAAAGTCAGACACGAAGAACACAGCCGTACCTTCGATTTTCGCGACTAATATTGTAAGATATGTTTGCAATGTTAGATGGCAAAGTTGGTTTTCGAATTACCTGCCAAATAAATATCTAAACGTAAATATTGTTAATCACTTACCTTATGACATTAAAAATGATACACCATATAAAATTTAAGAATGCAAGCAGGAATGTGAATAAATGTGTGTGAGTGTGCCTACATGTGTTTTATACGCGTATTCATTCTATTTTCATTTATATCGTCTAATCATTTAAATCTTCTAATTTCATTTAAGCTTCTATTTTCTGTGGCCTAATGGATATGAACGCAGTTTCATAATCCAGATATACCAGGTTCGAAACCTGCTGCAGGCGGTTTGGTATAGTCCGTTCACCAATTGATGTTCAACTTTGAAATTTGTTTTCAAACAAACTACCTGATTTATTGAATTTAAATCTTTTGCATGTAGTATTATATTGTTCATGACGTTATGAAAACATTTTTTGCCTCCAGAAAATGTATATAGATTGAGATATCTATTCATCAGGTTATATTAAAATCACACTCTCCTACCGGTATTAAAATGTAGCATATCAGCAGTACAGTTGTTTTGCACGGGCAATAAATGGTTTTTTAATAGAAAAAAATATATTTTAAGACGAAATCATGACATTTCTTGCATCGCAGTTGTCTGCTGTTGAAAGTTGAAATAGTGCGACAACATTAGCGCAAATCTGTACCGTTGTAAAGTCAGTGGCGTATTGTGAAATTATTGTGAAGTTATAGCTGCATTGTATTATATTGAAACATATTTTTTTTCTAAACATATAGAATAATATTACATTCATTATGAGTTTGAAGTGCAAATTTATAACTATGAAGAAGGTTACTGTAATGATGCAGGGAGGCTAAAAAGGGGAGTTTATATCACGACATCAATAGACCTGATAGAAGAACACAGGTTGCGCTTGGTATTAACAGAGTTTCTTTTTGTCGATGTTGAGTCTAAAAATGTCAGGCAAGGAAGGAAAAATAATTGAATCATATGGTCACACCTCTCTTCGACTACCACCTTATCATTCGCATCTTAACCAAATAGAGTTACTTTGGGCTAAAATCAAAGGACAGTTTGCTGCACAGATCACCTCATGATACCATAAAATGTATATCATGTGCTCCGTGAAGAAGAAGAATACTGGCAACGTGATGGATTACAGTTTATCCAGCCATTAACAGTTGTTAATCTAATGGAATCGTCAGATACGGACTGAGATAAGTGTAACTTAATTGATATATCAAAAACATAAAACAATGTAATTATGCTCCTTCAAAACACGAAGAAATAGTGCAGGTATACATGTAAAATTTAGCGTGTCGTATACAATACAGTTTTGAATACAGTTGTTCACCCCCACGTTTCAGATTTTTAAATGTATCACTACTTATAGCTGTTTCCTATGCGGTGAGCAGATATGGATACGCCTCTGATCCTACTTTTGACATTTATGACGTAGTATACTGTAAAATTTAACTTTTAAGCCGTGCCTCTTGTAAGATTCGGAAAAGATCAAAGGAATTTACGGTTTTGAAGAATGCAGAATTGATGTTGTTGTTGTTCGTCCATCGCGGGTGATGAAGACCACTCTGTTCATCCAATTATTAGGAATATATTAGGATAGTCTATGGGTACGAAGGTGGCTGATGAGCCCGATGCGGGCCTGGAAAGATCTCGGACAGTGTGGGCAGGGAATGTTTGCATCGTGTGAAGGTTTTATTACACGGTCTTTTCTAGCTTGTCTCCGCTGTTCCGCTGCTGCTCTTCTGGATGATTCGCATGCCGCTGCACCTTTACGAAGAGATGTGCGCCAAGCAGTTCGGTCTTGCGCAGCAGCTTCCCACGTGTCAGGGTTTATGTCAAAGGTTTTTAATGAAGTCTTAAGCGTGTCTTTGAAGCGCTTCTTTTGGCCACCATGTGAGCGTTTACCCTTCTGCATCTCACCATAAAAGAGTATCTTTGGCAGTCGATGGTCTGGCATGCGGACTACATGACCTGCCCAGCGAAGCTGTGACTGCATCAGTATAGTATCGATGCTAGGGATACCAGCTCTGTCAAGAACGGCGGTATCTGGGATCTTGTCTTGCCATTTGATGTTCATTACCTTCCTGAGACAGACTGTTTGGAAGTGGTTTAGCTTCTTTACGTGGCGCCTGTAAACAGTCCATGTTTCACATGCATAAAGCAGCACTGGAAGCACCGCAGCTCTGTACACCTTCAGCTTTGTCTGTAGCCTAATGCCACTTCGATGCCAAACGTTGGTGTATAGTCTACCAAATGTGCTGCTGGCTTTGGAGATCCTGGTGTTCACCTCATCATCAATGACGATGTTCTGTGATAGTGTGCTACCAAGATATGTGAATCTGTTTACAATGTCGTAGATTTTTGATAGGAGAATTAAGACTTGGGTTGGTCCTTTCTGAATAGATTAGAATAAGTGATATTCACTAAAGCATGGGAAACAAAGAGCCAGGGATCCAGACCTCCAGGACGACCCAGAGTCCGCTGGGAGGACAACATTAGACAATCTTTGAAGGACCGAGGACTAGAATGGAACCAGGCCAAGAAGAAGACAGCTGATAGAATGGTCTGGCGCTCTCTCTTCCAAACCTCTACACCTCACGGTAGAAGGGGAACGACTAAGTAAGTAAGTAAGTAAGATATTCACCGTGAGAAGTGGTAATAGCAATAGATTTCCACGAGTGAGAGGGTAGAAATGTGATTGAGGCTGTCTCTGAAATCAAGAAATCTTCTCTCTTTCACCTATCTTCTACGACAGATTTAGATTGAGTCAGACAGTCTACACACATATATATATATGAAATATATATATATATCCACTCACATACATACACACATAAGACGACCGTTAGACGTACAGACGTGGGAAAAAACTATGACAATGATTATATGAATAGTTTGGGAAAACGAACTGACCGACACGCTGGAATAAAATTTATGAGTAGTTTATTTATCAAGACTAAACTTCTCTCACAACATATCAAATCACATCAAGCATATACAAAAATCATAAACAAAAATCAAGAAAATGCTACAAGAATGATAGACCCGTTGGTATGATCCTTCCCTCGCTGTATAGCTCACCGTCCCGTTAGAAGAAAGTGATAGCCCAAAGAGTCACAGATACATATGATTTAGTCTAAAATTCTTCCTCTTTAAGGTATGAACAGACTGGATACTGTGATCTAGTATAAGGGAATATATATATATAATATCTACACTTTCATGACATTGTCCTCTAAGCTCGTATCAAACTGCGAGAGGTCACACAATCAACATACTTGTAAACGCCATTCACAAAGCGTACACGAAGGCGTGCTGACAATCTCCCTTTTTAATAATAACAATGAAACACGTAGGAATTCAATAATAATAGCAATACATTGTCAGCAATAACCATATGGTTGGATCAACAAGTCCTACTACCCCTGGACTATACAACAAGGCTGTACAAAAGCCAGCAACCATAAAGAGAGCACGATTAATATGCAATGCGGCTTCTAAAGCCGGCCAACTGACATCTTTCTCTGTCAGGCTTCCTGTTCACTCCATTCCATTGCACCCCTTTGCACCATTTTCTTTGAAAGCTGATGTGCGCACCAAAATATATGTTTATTCCACCAAAGTCCTTGTGCGCAACAAAAGATATTATGTGACATCTACCCTCTTCCCCAGAAAAGAAAACGGAGTTTTCTTCTCTCTGAGAGTAGTAGATTGCACACCAAACAACAAAATATTAGACAAGTTCAACCCCCAAAAAAACAATTTTACACTGGTGTACGTAGACGTCGTGCCTACGAACACATATATCTCATGTCCCAAAAATTACAATCTAGACAGAGCATCTGCCACGACATTAAGTCTACCCTCTAATGGGATAATTGTGAACTGGAACTGTTGTAGCAACAAGGCCCAACGAGTCAACCGTGAGCTTGTCGACTTCGAAGATTTCAAAAACAGTAGAGGTCGATGATCTGTCTGAAGTATAAACTGGGACCCTATCAAGTAACGGGACAGTTTTGACACTGCCCATACTATAGCCAGGCTTTCTCTTTCGATTGTTGAGTACCTGGTCTCTGCCGGTAACAGTTTCCGACTAACATACATCACAGGATGTAGTGTACCCTCGTGGTCTTGCATAAGACATGCGCCAATTCCCACAGATGACGCGTCGGTCCGCAGTATAAAGGGTTTGCTCAAATCAGGCAAAAGAAGGATTGGTCGTCTGGAAAATAACTCCTTGATTTTTGATAATGCTTTCTCGCACTCTGCCGACCATACAACCCTGTTAGGCATCCCTTTACTAGTAAGAAATTGTAGAAAATTGAGGGATGAATTTGCGATAAAAATTGACAAGTCCCATCAGGCTTCTGACCTGCCTCTTAGTCCTAGGGGCCTGTAGTTATAAAATTTTTGTAACCGTGGCAGGCTCGGATTTTAATAGATTATTACCTACGATAAACCCCAAAAAACTCAACTCACTAAAACCGATACAAATCTTACTAGGGCGTGCCGTTAAACCATGCTTACGTAAACAACGCAACAGGGAAGACAACCCCGACATATGTTGTTCCCATGTTTCATGGAACAGGCAGATGTCATCGATGTACGTAATCACATCCGTACGATGACCTAGTAACTTTCTCATCATTCTGACGAAAGTTGCGGGTGCATTAACTAGCCCGAAACACATAAAATTAAACTGAAATAATCCCTTTGGGGTAGAAAATGCCGTCAAAGGTTTAGCCGACTCGACAAGAGGAACCTGCCAGTATCCCCGAGATAAATCCAGTTTACTAAAAAAACCTGGCATGGGAAAGTTGCGTAAGGAGGTCCTCTTGGTTCGGTATTGGCTCAGCGTCAATCACAGTGACACTATTTAATTTACGGAAGTCGATGCAGACACGCAAGGATCCATTTTTCTTTCGTACCACGACCATAGGGAAGGAGTAAGTAGACTCCGATGGAGAAATGATCCCCAACCGTAACATGTCATCTAGTTCTTTTTCAATCGCCGACTTGAAATGTAATGGCTGCGGATACGGCTTTACCCTGATCGGTTGGTCGTCCGTCAGGATGATATTGTGGCAGATCAAATCGGTACGTCCCGGCAAATCAGTGAGAACATCCTTAAACTCTCTAATGACCGATCGTGCCTCCGATTTCTGTGTTATCGTTAGGTCGTTACATATCTGCACATTCTCCCAAGACTCAGAAGGAGCAAGGGGAACGAGAGACAGCTGGAGATTAATATCATCTCCCATGTCACCCAATTCATTAATGACCACAGAACATGCCATCTTCGGGGTCTCCCCAGACAACCTAGTGTCCACCCCTTTTAGAGCCTCTGGCCGTTCCATATAAGGTTTTAACATATTAATGTGGAATACTTTCTCCTTGTTCCGAACCTGGATTAAATAATCAACATCCGTTACCTTCTTAAGCACCTTAAACGGCCCCTGCCATGTAATGCTCAAACGGTCTTCCTTTGATGGAAGAAGAAGCTATACCTCTTCACCGGGAACCAAGAACAGTAGTTTTGATCCGCGGTTAGCGTATTGTCGGTACCGCGCCCCGCCACGGATAAATTATCACGTGCCACGGCACACGCTTTGAAAATACGGTCACGCAGGTTTATGACGTATTCGTAACTGGAGACGGAGGACCCATAAGAACACCCAGCAACCAGTATATCTTTCAGAATGTGCATTGGGCCCCTCGGATTCGCCCCGTACAATAGTTCAAATGGGGAGAACCCGGTGCTCTCCTGGGGCGCCTCTCTATAGGCAAATAATACTGCTGGAAGGAATTTATCCCATTCCTGGGGAAATTCAGCAGTGACCTTGGCCAACATATCCTTCAATGCGCCATTAAAACGTTCACATACCCCGTTTGACTGGGGATGATAAGGGCTGGTGAACGATTGGGAAATGCCCAACAATTTAGTGATCTCGGCCATTTCCTTAGAAATGAATTGACGTCCCCTATCTGACAGTATCACCTCGGGAAACCCAAACCTACTGAACAACATCTGCAACGCATCCGCCACAGCCTGAGAGGTGATAGTCCTCATTGGCACAGCCTCGGGCCATCTTGTGCACAGATCCACCATTGTCAGAATAAAACGAAAGCCTCTCTCTGATGCAACAGAAAGAGGACCAACGATATCGATTGCAACTTTCTGGAAGGGGCGAACCGACAAATCAACAACCTGCAACGGAGCCTTCGGTAATTTACCTTTATGTGTCACTGGCTGGCATACCCTGCAAGACCTGCAGTATACCTTAATGTCTTTGTTGTATGCCGGCCAATAGAATTGTGACAGAACTCTATGGCAAGTTCTTGCAACCCCCATATGTCCAGCAAACGGTGAATCGTGTGCCACCTGCAACACCTTTGATCTAAAGGCGACAGGCACAACCACCTGGCGCTTGAATTCGAATTGGCTGGAAAAGCATCTGGTAAGAACATCATTTTTCAACTCAAACCAGTAACGTGCCGACTTCGTGCACTTTACATCACCATTTTGTTCCAAAGTATAACATTTCCGCAATGTTCCATCAGCTCGCTGCTGTTGGACAAAGTCCGATGCTGGTCCATCGGGACCCGTGGAGACAATACATGGGACCGCGTAAGATGTCGGTAGTTCCCGCTGTATCGCCAATGAATTGTCGTCTGCTCTGGTCTGCGCCCTTGTGACCACCACATTGGCCACAACTGACCGTTCGATCTGCCATTTTGTGATGTCGGCCTGAGTACATTCACGAACACCACGCACGTTCGTTATAATCAAATCGACCACTGGAGCCTCAAGAACACACGCCTGCACCCGACCAGAAATAAAGGGTGTATCCACCTCTATAATGGCTAGGGGGTAACATTCAACATTTCCCCCAAATGTCACGCATCCGACAGTCTTACCAATAAGGCACGATTTGTCAATACATGATCAGCGCACTCCTATCGTAGTGCATCCTGTGTCCCTCAACACAGACACCAACTGGTTCTGAACCATGCCCTGGTGTAACTCTAAGCTTCCGCTCCCATCAAGAGAAGAGAGGCAAGGCAGAGTATGACCACAAATTAGTAATGGTCTGCCATCAGGTTCAAACAAAGGCCTACATCCTTCGCAATCTTCGTTATTAAAAGTTTTCAGAACGCATGCAGCATTAGCCTTTTCTGAATTGTTTGGACAGACTCTTGTAGCATGTCCCCTTCCGTCACACGCGCTACATCGAAGCTGACCACCATCATCTTTTGTAGGACTACCCTTTGGTGAATTGAGATGTTCTTGCTCCCGTTTGTCATCCCTGTCATTCCTTTTACTCGGACCACTTCTTCTATACCAGCGATGATCGGGATCGCTAGTAGTGTCTATTCGGACCTGCCTCCGAGTAGACCTGTCATGTCTATCTCCCGTGTATCTAAACGGAGATCTATCCTGACGGTAGAACGATTGTTTTTTCGGAGATCTGTATCCCTTAAAATTATCATAGTTCCCATGAGATCCATGCCCTCTAGAGTATTGCCGATCAAACCTTCTCCTGGCAAACCTGTCCGCACTCTTGGACCGATGCTGCCGGAAAGGTTTCCCAATAACTTTGCCAACACATGTAGCGAAAGGCTCAGGGACAAATGACTTGTGAATTGTCTTACCAGGGTGAGCGGTAACGTACTGCCGCCCCAACTCTGACATAGCAGTAATGTCTCTGGGTTGGCGTTCTTGAAAAAATGCAACCATGTCAGAACAACATGAGGACAACACCTCGTCCCGCAACATGAGATCAAAGAGTCCATCAAAATCCCTAGTTATTCCCTCCAACTCTGTCCATCTATTAAGGAGAAGTTTAATTTTGGTGACAAAAGAGCCGAAATCTTGGTCGGCACTAGGCATCGCATCTCTGAAACGAGAGCGATACCCTTCAGCTGTCAGAGTAAATTCTCTCAGCAATGTTGCCTTTACGGTATCATAATTAGTTCTGTCAGCCACAGACAAACTATATACGGTGTTTAAAGCAGAGCCGGAAAGCAATGCAGATAAAAGTGAAGGCCATTCCTCCTTCCTTGCCCTCCAGGCAAGAGCCGCTGATTCAAATCTCTCCAAAAAGAAGTCCATGCTATCTACTTCCTCCCGAAAATTCGGTAATCGTAGCCTATAAGGGCGAGCTAGCTCCCTAGAAGTCGAACTAGGATTGCCAGCATCAAGCTCTAACTTTTTTATAGCAATTTCCTTGTCCGCCTCAATCTTCATTTTTTCTAACTCCACCCGTCTTAGATCTGCCTCAATTTTTTTATTTTCTGTATCTGCTTGAATCTGTCTCAGTTCCCTATCCCTATCTGCTTCAATCTGTTTCAGTACTTTATCTGCTTCAATCTGTCTCAGTTTCTTATCCCTATCTGCTTCAATCTGTTTCAGTTCTCTATCTGCTTCAATCTGTTTCAGTTCTTTATCTGCTTCAATTTGTTTCATTCTTTATCTGCTTCAATCTTCAATTTTTGTAGTTGACGCTCCTCATAGCGTTCTCGTCTGTCATCTTCTTGTTTTTTCTGTAACTCATACTCTTTGTGTTCGGCCTTTGCCCACTCAAGCAAAGAATCCCCCGACTTTCCTGTCTTCTCTCCAATTTCAATAAAATCCTTAAGGCTAGACATAGTTATAATCTATGTGCAATACAAATGCGGTGGCAAGCTAAGAAATAAGTAAAAGTATGAAGGTTCCCAATTCCTCAAATTGTACTCATACCCCTACAAAATAATAATAAATATATTGTTGCACACGCGCACTATATACTTTGCAGACGATGGGTACGAATACACCTGATTAAAAAAACAAGCAGGTGAAAATACAGTATGACAAGACAGTTCCAAATAAGGGATCCGATGAAACGAATCCTTGCTTGTCTATACCCAATCAATGTCACGATACAATGACATAAATCTCAAGCTCACACAGTGGTAGCTTTAGACAAGGACATCCGCATAATGGCTAAAAAAATGATGTCCGTCTCCTATTTCACCAATGCGTGATTTTACAAATACATATCATATACAAAGGAAATCAAAAATTCATATACTATGAACAGTACATATAATGATGAGACACGAACTCACTTGACAAACAAACACCAACAGTACGATAAGAAAGTGATGACAGATATATGAGATAGAAACACATAAGTATATACAAACCGTACTGTTAACAAACGAGAACAAGGAGATTGTCAATATAACTTATGTACAAGATAGCAAGAAGAAAACAGGAGAATACGACAGCAAAACATGACGAAAAAGAATACTTGCAAAAATATGACACTATGCATACAAACAAGACAATCACCGTTAAAACACTGAAAATGTGCACGGTCAGTTATGCTGGACAGTCAACAGGGTCAACTCTTTGTGCCTGTACCCCACTGCAACACTGACAGTGTTACTGCCTAAAGAAATCAGTTCAACATAATCCCTTTCCCATAAGGAAAAAAAAAATCTGTTAAACACGACACCAATACCACACTTAAAACCAATGCATTACAATAATAAGACAACAAAGACGGCACGAAAACCAGTAGTGGACGGTGAAGCGACGAGGTCTGTAGCAAGGCAATATCAAAAGGCAGAAAGAAGTCACACAAATAATTGAAATATGTAAAACAAATGAAATTGCAAATGAAAGTATCAGAGACAATGAAAAGAACAGATAATAAAATAGTAACAGAAAAGCATCATTGCAACTACAAACATATGGAGAAACGAGCTAAACGAAAAAAATTCAAATGGATGAGCAGAGTAGACCAGTAATTAAAAACAAGACGATACGGGAAACACATAAAATAAAGTGACGTCAAAAAAGAAAGTAGAACAGCAAGAGAAAAGAAAACAAGAAATATAACTAAATTTATGACTGTCTTTCTGTAAACTGAATCCTCAAATTTCCTATCCCAGCTCCTCATTCGAATGATGATAATGAATCACGAGACAAAAGCACGAATAGTACCAACAAATGTTAGTGCCACAATCAGTTACGCTTAGTGCACTCTGCACTGTCCGGTTGCGGCAAACTGTTCTGAACAAATTCAAAACCAAGATCCACAATCGGCGTCAGTTATTCTCGTAGCTGAAGCCTTGAAGCCACCAATGGATGTAGTAATAAGAAAATAAATCAATGTTGAGTATTTTCCCATTCCGTTCCGCTCTCAAAAATCCACACCAATGTAACTTGCCTTCTTATGTCTGTGTCCAAGAAAGGCTATACCAGCATAATAAATGATAACTGGTAAACTCAGCGACGTCCAGAAATTATCATTCGTTATCGAACCATAGCTGCAGTAAGAAACGACATAAAGTCAATCAGCAAGACATAACGTCTTTTATCAGCTGCGTAACATAGACCACTGCATCAGAAAATGTGCCATGGTCGTATCCACCATTCACGTACAATTAATCAGCACGACTACAATGTTCTGTCTCATCCAACGCTATATATCAGCATCAGCATTCACGAATAATGCTGCTCGGCAAATCACGTATAGTTCCTCATCACGAACAGTTTCTCAGCACGACAACGATAGTCGGTAGTATTCACAAACGAGTTAAATTTTCATGCGGACAAAAGGTCACTGCAACAGCGTCGCGCAATAAGCATGCACAGGCAAGGCAACGTATTCACGGTAGAGGCGAGCTGTAAGATGTGTACTGGCAGGTACACACGTGTAGTATCCACATAATTTGTTGTACCACAAATCTCAATGTAGGCGACGTCTTCGTGCTCTCAGCAGGTAGGCCACCACTGGGCAACCGATAATCCAAAAAATCAGCAGGCAACTGCAAAGACCGACAAATTAAAACCTCTTCGCCTACGCCTGGAAGGAACTAAAACCTCCTATTTTCCACCACAATTACGACAGACCCACAATTAGCTCTCCAAATCACTGACAATGGAACTAATCCAACAACAAGACGGCATCGTCGTCGCCCCAGCCAGACAGGAACTCGTTAAACCTTAGCTTCATAGTCTTCACACTGCGCAATGAGTCCATGCACGAACTTGTAGCTTGTTTTCGCCGACAACAAACCCATTGCAAAATGTCCTCATCAGAAAAAACAATCGCACATATAATGGGATGCAACCCAATCGCCAACAAAAGCCTCGACAACTGTAAACTTGCTATGAGGGAGCCCGTAATAAGATCAATATTACAAATATCCAGATACAAGCAGTCACTAACAAAGTGGAACGCTAAAATACACCTGTATAGAGGACCACAGCCCCCAAAAATATGTCACAGTATAATATCTACACTTTCATGACATTGTCCTCTAAGCTCGTATCAAACTGCGAGAGGTCACACAATCAACATACTTGTAAACGCCATTCACAAAGCGTACACGAAGGCGTGCTGACAATCTCCCTTTTTAATAATAACAATGAAACACGTAGGAATTCAATAATAATAGCAATACATTGTCAGCAATAACCATATGGTTGGATCAACAAGTCCTACTACCCCTGGACTATACAACAAGGCTGTACAAAAGCCAGCAACCATAAAGAGAGCACGATTAATATGCAATGCGGCTTCTAAAGCCGGCCAACTGACATCTTTCTCTGTCAGGCTTCCTGTTCACTCCATTCCATTGCACCCCTTTGCACCATTTTCTTTGAAAGCTGATGTGCGCACCAAAATATATGTTTATTCCACCAAAGTCCTTGTGCGCAACAAAAGATATTATGTGGCAATATATATATATATATATATATATATATATATATATATATATATTTATATATATATATATATATATATATATATATATAAATATATATATATATATATATATATATATATATATATATAGTTAGCAATACCTTGCATAAAGAAATGTTATGACAGCAAAAAATGAATGGGTGTCAAAATACCACCATAAAGGAATCGCTCATTCCTGCATTCACTCTATTCATTCAACTGTGATCACGTGCATTTGTTCAACAACAACAAAAATATTTTTAGGACTTGCCCATACAGAATCGTCAATGGTAATCTTGGCCAAGAAAACCCCAGGTCCAAAAAGACGGGTTGAATTCACTACTTCCGGGACCGTTCTCTTGGGAATACTAATGTTTTGGATGTCTGTTTAAGTCACATAAAAATTGTCCAGGCACGAACGTTTATAGCGAGCACAGTGTCAACATCTTAGATTTCAAACGAATGAGGAATGTCAGGTCGGCACCTTCTCTCAGTATAGGAATTTAGTTGATCACACCACCACTTGTCAACAGTGTCGGGAAATTTACTGATTGAAATATGTTACTTGCCACCAAGGCGGAAAAATGACTAGAGTTTTCTCAGGAAGAATCAAATCAGGCTCGATGACCCGTTACTTCTTTAACATCTTAAAGTTCTTGTAAAAAAGTTATACATCAAGTCTTTAAGGTATGAATGTTTGTTGTTTTCTTCACAGATTTATTACTTTACTCAAACGCTAGCAAAGTTTGGGTACCACAGTTTCACTATATAAAAATGGAAAGAACACATATCAAATAATTATACATACTATAACTGATAATTTAAACTGCAAGCGTAGCTTGTCTTATCATTTAAATTTTCCCGTGAAATAAGTTATATATAAAAATCAATCATCATGAATTAGGAATACCTACGTGTTCCGTCACCACTCATGAAGCATCTAGCATTAATAAAGTTAGTTTAGAAAGTTTATTCTCGTCTGATTATTAGCAGTTAAATTAAATTCCTTTATTTGGCTACAATGAGTTTAAAGCTAGAAATTATAATATATTCTGCATTCCACTGAGACCACGTCCCTAGAAAATAATACAGACTTATGTATTTATTAACTCTCTGCACAAATCTAACTCGCAAAATGAAATAAGCGATTTAACACTTTAACACTCACAAAATACTAGATAAATAATATAAGATTTACCCCAACACAGAACTACTGAGAACTTAAACCACTACGATCATACTAAATGACATCTCTATTAACAGAGATTCTAGAAATCGACGAAGGCTTGTTCTAGTCTAGACTGCGAAGTTACTGAGTGAAAATGAAATCTAACTCTCTCTAGTATATATGAAAAACCAGACAAAGATGTGCGCTATTTCCGAAAACTACGCAATAGCCTCCCCTTTCCGTCTTAACACTTACGGTAACTCCAAGAGGCTGTCGTAAACTGCCACTTTGAGTCTCTGACACCTCCGTCTAAGAAACGGCCGTAGCGCTACGTGTCAGATGCAAATGTAGACAACTTGTCTACAATGCAGGGGCAGTTATCGCACCTACGCCGAGAAATGACCATTCTGAGCGAAAGCGTGATGGCGCCTTCTCCACCCTGACACTGAGAATCTACCGAGTAAACTACGTGTCAGATGCAAAATACCAGACAAATGTCTGAAACTGCGCTGAGGAGATGTTGGCTATCGCGACTCACTGAGCGTTCAGCCGATTCAACTCGTTGTGGCAGGTGAAAACGCAGACAAATTTGTCGCCTATAGGTCTATCGAAAGCGAATATTCACGGTGTATTTCGTCAATCTGCAGCGATTGACCGAATGCATTCTCACGCCAAATCGTCTGGTGCTAGGGACTGACGCGTTACGTAAGGAGTTACTCGTTTAATCAGTCATGAAATCCGTTTCTAAATGAGAAACGAAACTGGCGAAAGTGAGAATAAGGAAAAAAATATTTTTCGCAAACGAATGGATGCGAAAAATACGGGAAAAAGGTAAAGAGAGATAATAAATAGAGGATACGGGTGACAGAAAAAGAAGTGGATATAGGCAATTTAATGATCATAAAACCTATGTGACACACAACATTCAGTTTCTCACCATTTACCTTGATGATTGGCTCAGTATAAATTGTGCCAGGAGCTGTGTGGCCGTTGTGGGTGGGGAATTGGGGGTTGCTGTTTAATTTCAGAGAGTGTTAGATCTAGAACTAGCTATACTGCTAGAGGTGGAAATTTCTCACTGACAGTCTTACGGGATTTTACCAGGTTCGGGGACTATCCTCTAAGGTGTTGTAGTTTGTGAGCAGTTAGTAAGAATTTATAGGTTTCTCAACAGACATTACCTCCTTCCATTCATGATTAAGGCTTAGCAATCAAATTTACGACCTCTTTTTGATGTCAACGTTTTATTTAATAATCATAATATATACATGATGGCGTGAAGTTACAAACATGCATTTTTCATTCATAATATAAAATGCAAGTTCCTCTCAATGATCTAGCATGGGGAATTGACACTTGTATGAATCAGGCTTATCCAACTCCTGTCTACTTTTTCTTTTCAAATACCAGTTTGCGTTGATCCAATTTCATATAAGCTGTTCCACTTCAGACCGATTAATTCATTATTCTCAAGGGGTTTCGTTATATGTTCATATTCTGCAATTTGATCAATTTGTGCTTGTACAGAGCAAATTCCATCATCTCTGCATTTGACTCATAGGTGCAACTTGCAGCCATGAATCCTTTTTCTAAATCTGCAACAATGGGTCAATAATTGATTAGTAATTAGCTCCTACTTACAGACTTCGAATATAGAAGTTAAATACACAAAAATGCACTTTGAAGAGAACATGCCATCATTCCTGGAATTTCTAATTCTTCAACCTAGATAACTTTTATGCAGTAAAACCACTGCGTTATCAGCACAAACTTGTTCGTCTTACTAGCTCGACGCGTCTTTTTCAACTAACTAGGTTGTTGGGGAAATTTCGCGTCTCTTCTACATTTCCTGCCGGCTGAATAATATTGAGCCTTACGATTGGATAAAAATCACGTGACTAATTTTGACATGTAACGCGACTCTATCCTAATTAACATTTGATCTGTTTCTCGGAAAGTAGAAATTTATATGCTAATCTGGTTTTTTATAGCCTGTTTCCAAAGGAACAGCTATGTACACGGCTACAGCTGGTTGGTACATGATTTCTGTTTTCTCCGTGTTGATGGTAAGCCCAAAGTTGGAACAGGCTTCGGAGAATCTATCCACGCAATGCTGCAGATCAGCCTCTGAGCCAGCACTGAGGGCAAAATCGTCAGCAAACAGAAGATCCCTGATGGTGTGTGATTTGACCTTGGTTTTTGCTTGAAGCCTCCTAAGGTTAAACAATTTTCCATCAATACGATATCTGATGTTGATTCCTGTGTCCGCGTCTCTGAAAGCATCAGTCGGCATAGCAGAAAACATGATACTGAACAGAGTCGGTGCGAGTACACACCCTTGTTTAACTCCATTTGAGACTGGGAAAGGCTCCGATAGCTCACCGTTTTCCCGAACTCTAGCCTGCATTCCATCATGCAGTTGCTGCACTATTGAGATAAATTTCTTTGGGCAGCCGTATTTTGCCATGATCTTCCATAGACCCTCTCTACTGACCGTGTCGAACGCCTTTGTCAAATCGATGAAAGCTGTGTACAGGCCACAGTGCTGTTCTTGGCATTTTTCTTGTAACTGTCTTGCAGCGAACACCATATCGGTGGTTCCACGTTCTTTCCGGAATCCACGCTGACTTTCAGTTAGAAGACCTTTGTCAAGATGAGCTGTAAGGCGATTAAGAAGGATTCTGGCGAATATCTTCCCAGCGATTGATAATAGGGAGATGCCTCGATGGTTGTTACAGTCTTGGCGATTACCTTTACGTTTATAATGATGTATAATTGACGCATCTTTGAGGTTGTGTGGGATGGTTTCACTCTACCACATTTGCTGGAAGATCATGTGAAGTTTCTCTATCGTTTGTTGTTGTGTTGTTGTTGTTTTGATGAGTTGATGGGTGGAGATCGGGCACTGAACATCTGGTCATTGTTGCCTCTTCTCGTTCCATCTTGGTCTACCCTGTTCAACCTGAAAGTTGGTTATAATTGGCGTATTTAGTGTCATTTAATTTACTAATTTTGTATTCAATTTAAATAACTGTTGTCTTTTGCAGTTGCTGATTTTTATTTATATTAGTATTTGTCAATTTTATTTTCTCTTTTGTATTGTTTCTAGATAACTATTGTCCTTTACACTTGGTTTTAATTTGTATTAATATTTATTCTTTTTGAGTTGTTGTCCCTTTTTTTAATACCTTGTCTTTCCTTGTCCTATGAGTAGTTATTTTTTGTTATTGCTTTGTTAGTTCTTGCTGTTTAATTTCTATTTAGTTGGATGATTTTCCTGAAGTTCTAACCTTATATTTTTTCCTTTGTTTTATGTAGATATCTTTTAAGTATTGATTGGGCATCTCTTGGGGCATCTATACTTAAAACCTTATCACCTATTAAGTCTATATTGTGATTTCTGTAGTAAGTTTTTAATTCAAGCCTTTGTTGTTCATACTTTTTACAGTGGATCAGGTAGTGGTCTATGTCATTCTCTTCCTGACATTCTTGGCAGTGTGGTTCTTCTACCATGAAGTATGCTGCACCGAGTCGGAGACGCCACAGTTTTTTGTTCGATGGTATCTTTAATTCTTCTCTGACCTGGCATGTCCTCGTTGGTTCTTTCAGCAGTTTGAACGCGTGTCTGCCTTTTCTACTTTCCTTCCATGTTGTCTTCCATTCCTCGTTTATAGTTTCCTTCACTTGGCTCTTGATCTCTGACCTCCCCAGTCCTGCTTTTATATTGTTTTTACTTGTTCTTCCCTTCTTGGCGTTCTGGTCTGCCAACTCGTTGCCAGCTATACCTATGTGTGCTGGAACCCACACTAGCCTCACACTACATCCTCTGTTCTCTAGTGATGTATTAATTGCTAGAATTCCTTCCTTTATGTCTGGCCGGCTACATTTATCTGGGTGTTCTAGTGCTTGTAGTGATGATAGTGAGTCTGTAAATATCGTAACAGCTTCTGGTGGGTTATCTTCGATTATTTCTAGACTTTTAAGAATTGCTACCATCTCTGCAGTAAAAATCGATGCCCCTTCCGTTACACTGTAGCTCTTTTTTATTCCCCATTGTGGTATTACAACTCCTGCCCCTAGTTGCATACTATCACCCTTGGATCCATCAGTGTAGACGGCCAGACTTTGTTTAGTTAGTTGCTCTATGAACTTTCTACTTATCATTTTGGCTTCCTTATCTTCTATGTTTTGTTTGATCTTTTCAGTAAGTGAGTAGTCTATGATTGGTGTTTTTAGTTCCCATGGTGGTATTTTGCTTCTGTAATTATTACTATTTTCAATTGTGTTTGATAGCTCTTTGAACTGCATTAGGTCTTCTATAGTTCACCACCCTGTTGGATATCTATCTTTATTTAAGGGGACGTCCCATACACTTGGTTGGTTTTTGACAAATGCTTTATGTGCTGGGTGGGTCACTTCTTGTGCTACTTTACTCCAATAATTTAATCTCAGTTCTTTCCGTCTTAGACCAAGGGGAGGTATGCCGAGAGCTACTTCTAGAGCTCCTACTGGTGTCGATATAAATGCACCTGTAATGGTTCTCATGGCTGCATTTTGAATCTTGTCCAGTTTTGCTTTGTTAGAAGCTGCAGCTGAGTCATAGACTATGCTGGCATAATCCAGTTTCCCCCTGATAAAGGATTTGTAGAACATAAGCATTATTTTATTGCTGGCCCCCCATCCATTACCTTTTATAATCCTTAGTATATTTAGGGGTCCCCTACAGCTTTCTACCAAATTGTCTATATGTTTATTATAATTTAGTTGTTTATCTAAAGTTATGCCCAGAAATCTTGTTGTTGAGGAGGTACATATTTTCTGTCCTTTAATGGTTATATTGATTTTGTTATTTTTTTTTAAATTTCCTTTGCTGAAAATCATACCTACTGTTTTGTTTACATTAATTTGGAAGCCCCAACTTTTCATCCACTCTGAAACTTTGTCTATTTGATTTTGAAGTTTTTTGTAAACATGGTCCAAGTTTTTTCCAGATCGCCAAATGGCACAGTTATCTGCAAATTGTGATACTGCATTCTTTATGTCATTAAATTCATCTGCTAAATCATTTACAGCTATAGTGAAAATTGAAGGAGAGATCACTGATCCTTGAGGAATCCCATTCTGTTGTTCATATTTTTCTGACCTATCATTATTCACCTGTACAGCAAAATACCTGTCCTGTAAAAAGTTTTCTAGATACCTATAGGTTTTACCAGTAATGCCAATCTTTTTCATTTTGTAAAGAGCTCCATCTCGCCAGCATTCATCATATGCTCTAGCTACATCTAGAAAGACTGCCACTGTTTTCTCTTTCCTCTTGAACCCTAGCTTTACATCATGTTCTAATCTTACAAGCTGGTCTACTGTACTTCTGTCTGCTCTAAACCCTGACTGGTTTGGGCTATATAACTGGTTTTTTTTCTAGGTAGAATTTAACTCTTTTATTCACAACAGTTTCCAGTATTTTACCTAGTTGTGATGTTAAGGAGATAGGCCTATATGAACTTACATCATGGGCTTCCTTATTGGGTTTTAGAATGGGTACTATCATAGCTACTTTCCATGCTTTTGGTATCTTTCCTAAGTTCCAGATTTTGTTATAAAGTGAAGTTATTATGTTTATAGTTCTTTTGGGTACTTTCTTAAGGATTTCATAACTAAGTATATCTTGCCCTGAGGCAGTATTAGATTTATCTTTTATTGCATTAGTTACTTCTTCCTCTGTTATATCAGCATCTAAATAGTTTGTTTCATCTATCTGGTCTGGTAGTTCTTTTAAAAACTGTATCCTAAGTCTTTCTCTTCTCTCATTTTCTTCCTGTCCAAGGCTACTTTTTGCACTGACTTTATAGAAATACTCGGCAAGGGCATTAGCTTTTTCTTTATCTGTTTCTGCTCTCTTTGGTAGTTTGATTGTTGGCATTATTGTTTTCTTATTGTTCCCTTTGATTGCCTTAAGCTTTTTCCATACTTCTCTAATTTAAGTGCTAGGTTTAAGTGACTGACAAAACTCCTTCCAGTTAGTTTCTTTGGCTTTGAATATTATTCTGTTAGATTCATTCCTAATAAGTTTATACTTATCATAGTTTTCTTCTGTTCTGTTATTTCTATATTTTTGTAAGGCCCTTTTTCTTCTCTCATGAATTTCTGCACAGCTTTTATTCCACCAGGCAACTGGTTCTTTATTCTATTGAGTTTCTCTTTTCTTATTAATGTTATTTATTGGTTTAAGATGTTGTGGCATATTTTTATTTGGTATATACTTTATTGCTATTTTCAGAATTTCATTGGTCAGTGTTTCTGCCCACAAGTCAGTATCATCTGATTCCATGTCTTTATATTCCATCACCTCCAGCTCTGATTGGAAAGCTTCCCAGTTTGCTTTTTTATAGTTGAAGGTAGGTTTCTCTGGTTCTGGGTTTGGAATGACATTTTCATGCATGGTTATTACAATGGGCAGATGATCTGAGTTTGTGTCTTGTAACACTTCCCAATTTACATTCGCTAGGTTGTTAGTTGCTATACTTATGTCTATTGCTGAGTCTGCCCTATTAGCTTGTGGATTAATTCTTGTTGCAGATCCATCATTTAGTATTAGTAGTTCATTGTTTTCTATGAAGTCAAGTAGGCATTTTCCTGCATTATCTGCATGTTGTCCACCCCAAGCACAATGATGGGAATTAAAATCGCCTACTATGATTGTTTTGGGGCCTAGTCTGGTGCTTATGGCTAGTATTTCTTCATCTTTAATTGTGCCATCTTTAGCATATACATTTAGAATTGTTAGATTGTTTGGTTCAGCTGCTATAGTAACCTGGATACCTTCTATATTGGTTGTATTAAATACTTCCCAGTCTATGATTTTAAATTTTTCGCTAACTAATACTGCGACACCTCCTCCTCTACCTTCTTTCCTATCGTGTCTAAGTATCTTAAAGCCCTTACAACTATATCTATTATTTGGGTTTAAATGGGTCTCTTGAAGAGCATATATATCAGTATTTCCTCCAGTCTCTGATAGTAGGGGTGCAAAATTTTTTTTAATACCCCTACAATTCCACTGGATAATTCTAAATCTTTCTAAATTGAATTTTAACATCATCTAGTGTACCTTTTATTTTGGTAGCTATCAAATTTGCTCTTATTCTGCATTTCCTGTACTTGTGGACTCACTATCCATCAAGTTCTCAAGAAAATCCCTATTTATACTTGTCATTATATCCCTAACTTCTTCCGCTAAGTGTGGTAAATGTGCCTCAAAATGTTTTTTGATAGTTTCTTTGATAGTTTCTTCTAGGTTGCTTTTGTTTTCCTGTTGCCTTTTGTTCTTTTTGACCACTTTCCTATTTTCATCCAATGCTACATTCCCTTCTCTTCCTATGTTAATCTCATGTTTTTCACTTTCCATTCCTTTTAGTATTATTTCACTTTCTTCTTTTTGTTCGGACAGTTTGACTAGTATCATTTCATTTTCTTCTTTCAGTACAGTCAGTTTAGCTATATCCTGGGAAATTTGGTGCTGTATGGCTTTCACTTCTTGAAGCATTGCTGATAAAGTTGATAACGTTGGATTTTTATTCCCGTTAATGATATCCACCAAAAGATAGATATAAGTGGATGGAAGCAGACATCATCATCATCATCATTTGATAATATCTCTATGGTGTTGTTTGCTCCACTGTAGTGTATGGAATGTCAACTTGACCTACGCAGTGGTGTGTAGACATGGATTGAGTGTATAATGTGCGAATGATGATAAAGGTTCGTGGTGTTGACAAAAAATGTTCTTTTCTCACACTCATGTATGGCTGGAAGTCATCGACACCAACGACTGTGTACCTTTTCTAAAGTTTAATTGGACGTACACACTCGACAGCACAGATAGTGACAAATCACAGGTTGCCATAATACATCATAGTACAGTGGATAAATGGTCTTGCAATGTTACATGGGCACTCATGTAGAATAAGTGTATAATGGACTGTCAGTAGCCAAGCACTCAGTATCGCCCATACATATATATCATCTGACTTCACTGACTGAGCACGTCAGCTTATAAACAATATTTCAGATGGCTTCTAAACCTAATCTCGTCTAGCGACGATTCTTCAACATAATGTTCAGCACATATTTTTCCATATAATAATATTGAACCGCTAGCAATGGGTTCTCATGTGTAGCAGTGATCTCTGGACTGATCAAGCGATAATACGGGCATCCCTTTTCTCTTCTTGAAAGTCACTACATGTTTTGGTTCCAAGATGGCTTCACTCGTGAGCTGTCACTCACGTTTGGATACAGATAATGAATCTGTCCTAAAGTTAGTCATTCATAAAACATTGCATTGCTCTGTAGATTTGATCATGAACAATTGACTGCATTCTACAGAATATAGTGCTGCTAGGAATCGAAGTCGTTTTTCATCGAGTCAAATATATTCTCTTAGACATTCAAATCGTAACTATCGAAAATGGTGGCTTCGATCGAGAGTTCATAAGAGTATCTTTGATTACCTTGGTATAGGAAATATGAAACTGCCATTCCTTGGCAATACGAATAAACACTGGGGTAAAGCATACACGATAGGTTTAGACGACTATCACCTTCCCCACAAATACTGAGATCACTTTTCCCCCGGCGACAGGCCGACATGGAAACACAGTCCCTATCAGGACGAAGCCAAATCACACCACACTCTAGCGACACATCCGCCGAATAGCCTTCGACCTCTCTAGAGACAACAGAACATATAGTTCGACTTAGATATGTAAAGATATACAGATATAAGACAGACTCGTCCTACTCAGACAAACAATACACATAAATTCAGGCCATAGATATTCTGAAGCAAGAACAATCTATTATTACCCAAACAACGAATAAATCGCAGTAAAAATGGATTTATCCGCGGAGTTTGATCGAAAGAGCCGACACAACTTTCAAGGGAAGTAACTCAATAATGACTTTCCCTTAAGCACTATTTTGCTTTCAAAATATTTGCGAAGATAACAAGAATACCAATGTATAATATTGTAAGATATCAAAGACTGCACGTAACAGTCTTACCACACCTCCCGGGAAAAAAAATGGAACATTTTTTTTTTCTTTTTGAAATACATCTAGGAGCAACGTACAATAGGCTCACAACGCATGAATAATGCGCAGATGAAAATATCAGGAATACCTATAACGCCTAATATGAGGCTAAGTCGACTTATGGAGCGACTGGTGAGAATGTGTCTCATAAACTGAGAGAAATTATTTCTCTACAAGTATATTTTTCCAGGAAGGTGCCATCAAAGTATAATACAATTCTGGCAATTACACAATGCCTAACAAATTCATATCATCATTTCGTATTAGATATCTTAAATTTATGATTTATGAAGAAAAAATCATCAAAGCACAGCGGTGAATAAACATCAATGAACCGCTATGTAGTGATACAATCATTATATTATTAAATTACAAATGTGTATCTATCATGATATAGAAAAGGAACTACTATAGAACTAGACATATCAAGAAGTCTAAGCCCTAATAGTTATGTGGAATCATGTGGGCATCTTGACAGAATGTCTGCCATCACATTATCTGATCCACGAATAGCTCGCACAGAGAAATGAAAAGGTTGAAGAGCAATTGCATATCGAGTAGACCTCGAGCTCTTCAAATTCTTACTCTGTATAGCAGTAAGAGCTTTTTGGTCGGTTTCTACTATGAAATGTGCGCCTAGAAGGAATCTCTGTAGTTTGAGGATCGACCAAACCATAGCTAATAGCTCACGGTCTAAAACCGAATAATTTCTTTCTGCCGCATTAAGCTTTCTGGAAATATACATTACCGGATGCAGAGTTCCAGAGTACTCTTGCATTAGTGCCGCTCCAATCCCAGTGGATGAAGCGTCACTACGAAGAACGAATGTCTTATCTTTAGTAGGTAGCACTAAAATAGGTGGTGTTGAAAACAATGTTTTAATCTTATCCAGAGAGCATTGGCATTCCTCAGACCAGTGGACCACATTAGGCGAACCTTTCTTTAGAAGTGTTGAGAGAGGTGCCATGATAGAGGATAGATTCTGAATGAATCTGCCATAAAATTGAATAAGACCTAACAGACTTCTCACCTGTTTTTTAGTCTTAGGGATTGAGATGTTAAGTATCTTACTAGTATTATGGTCCTCTGTCTTTAGGAAACCATGACCAACTCGGTGGCCTAGGAAAGAAATTTCGCTAAAACCAATATAGGCTTTAGAGGGTTTCGCTGTCAGGTTGTGCTCACGCAAAGTAGACAGCAATTCATCTAACCCTGAATAGTGATCTTCCCAAGTATCGCTGAAAAGACAGATGTCGTCTAGATATGCAATGACATCTGACCGATAAGATAGGATTCGGCGCATCATGCGTACGAACGTAGCTGGTGCGTTCATAAGACCAAAAGGCATAAAATTCCATTGGAACAAACCTCTAGGTGTTGAAAAAGCCGTGAGAGGTTTGGCGCGTTCAGATAAAGGAACTTGCCAATATCCTTTAGATAATCAAGTTTAGTGAAAAAATGAGATTTGGAGAGTCGAGTAAGTAGCTCTTCCAGTAAAGGCATAGGTTCGGCATCGAACTTCGTTACTTGATTCAATTTTCGATAGTCAACGCAAAGACGTATGTTATTGTCTTTTTTTCGCACAATAACCATCGGCGAAGAATATGCAGAGGTGGATGGTTCGATTATTTTCAAATCTATCATCTCATCCAACTCTTTCTCGACCTGTGCTTGAAAATGTATAGGTATAGGATAAGGTCTAACCCTAATAGGAGTATGGTCAGTTAGAACAATGTCATGTTCAATGACATGCGTTTCTCCAGGGATGTCAGTGAGTACCTCCTGAAATGTTTGCAACATAGTTGAAACTTGTCGCTGTTCTCCTAGAGACAAATCAGGAGAGACAGTAACGTTCTTCCATGATTCACTAGAATGAAGTGGGATCATTGGAAGAGGAAGATTTACATCTGAAAAACTTGTTTCCTCATCCTGTATCACGGACAGTGATGAGTAATGACCATGTTGTACTGGAGAATTGTCCGTTGCTTGGAAAATGGGTTGCAAATAATCCGGACGTTCATGGAATTCAGTAAGCATATTGATGTGGAAGGTTTTATGCTTCCCATCAATATCGACAATATAGTCGACATCGGAAATTTTCGATATTATATCGTACGGACCTTTCCAAGAAATAAGTAATCTGTTTTCCCTACAAGGTAGTAATACAAATGCTTTGTCACCAGGACAAAGTTGTCGTAAGCATCTCTTCTTATTGGCAAATTGCCTTGCCTTCTGTTTCGCAAATTCAGAAGAAGAAGTTGCTAATTTGCATGCTTCGATAATCTTTTGTCTCAACGCGATGACATATTCGTAGGATGACTTTGTGTCATCGTCAATATTGTCAGATGTTATGAGATCGTGAAGCAACGACATAGGGCCACGCGGACGCGCGCCAAAGACGAGTTCAAAGGGAGAAAATCCCGTATGTTCATTGGGTACCTCTCTGTAAGCGAAGAGGGCCGCAGGTAAAACTCTGTCCCAGTCTTGAGGATGATCCTCAGTTATCTTCCCCAGTAAGTTTTTAAGTGTTCTATTAAGGCGTTCGACCATACCATTAGACATTGGATGGTAGATACTACTTAAAGATCTATCTATCTGCAGAGTAGACATTACTTGAGACATGGTATCTGATATTAGTTGGGTGCCATGGTCTGACAATATCTCTCTGGGGAACCCCAGACGAGAAAATATAAGCCAAAGAGCATCTGCAATATCAGCAGTAGTAATGCTCTTCAGAGGAATAGCCTCTGGCCAACGTGTGCACATATCAACACACGTCAAGATAAACTGATGTCCTCTGGCAGACTTGATCTTAAATGGACCAATAATGTCTATGGCCATTTTTTGGAACGGCCGAATAGGAATGTCCGCCGCCTGAATGGGTGCAGCATGCCGTGGACCTTTTGATTTAACTTCCTGACATACTTTACAAGATCGACAATAAATCCGTATGTCCTTGTTTACCAATGGCCAAAAGAAAGCCGCAAGGACTCTTGACTTAGTACGGGAAAAACCCATGTGTCCAGCACACTGAGAGTCGTGAGCGTGCTGCAAAATTTTAACTCTCAAATTCTTGGGAACCAGGATTTGAGAATGACTTGACGTAATGGAGTCTTGAACCATACGTACAAGTACGCCATTCTTCTTTGTAATCCACGATTTACGACTTGTGTCTTTATTCGGATCACCTTTAGTTGCAAGAATGAAGAATTTCTTCAGAGTGGGATCATCTTCTTGCTGTTTTATAAACGAGTCACGAGAAATTACCAAGGGATTATCTTGGTTATGCACTTCATTATCTTCAATAGATGAAGTTTGAGGCATATTAAGAGCCTGAGCTCTAGTGACTACAGCGTTAGCAATCTGCATGTTTTGCCTTTCCCACGTGGAAATTTGTTGCGGAGTGCATTCCTTGACTCCATGAATGCGACCGATGATGAGGTCAGCGATCGGATTCGGAAGAAGACATGCGTGTACATCTCCTGTAAAGAAAGGAGTAGCAATCCTAATGATAGCAGTAGAGTATTTCTCTAATGTGCCGCCAAATGTTACACATTTGACTACTTGTCCAGTGGCACGGGAAGGATCTACGAGTGACTGCCTAACACCAATTGTGGTGCATCCAGAATCAAATAGCACAGAGACTGGATTGTTATTCACTAAACCCTTATGTAAGACAAGAGAACCTCTTCCATCATGCGCGACTGATGCTGGAAGAGCAGGAAGAGGATGGCCACAGCTTAAAGTAGACACTGTGGTTGGCTCAAATAACGTTTTGCATTGGGGGCACTGAGATGCTCTCCCAAAATCAAAAGCGGCACATGCCATATTACTAGCATCATTATTATCTTTACTCTGTTTATAGGCTTCATGGGACTCTTGTTGTGCAGAGTTTGCCTGAAAATGTGGTTTATGTCTTTTGTTTTGAGATCTACCTCGGTTATTATCACCTCTGTAGTTATTGTTACCTCTATTGTAACCCCTATTTGGGTTTGAGTCATAGTTCCCTTGGTTACCATTATCATATTCATTATAATGAGTATCTCTGTAATTATGATCTTGTTGACTCCAAGACGGATAACCCTGATAGTTTCTATAATTACTTCCTCTACGGAAATTCCTATAATTATGACCACCCCTGTGTCGAGAGCTATCAGGTCGTCTCCAGTTCTTTGAAGAAGAAGAACCCTGAAATGATTGGTTACCTTGGTTTTGATAACTATTATGGTTACCTTTTTTATCAAATCTGTTTTGAGGTCCCTGAAATCTGTGTGAATAATTGGGATTGTATGGTGTTGCTGAAGCAACTGGCATACTCTCCTTAATCTTAGTGTTGCCAAAAGTCACGTCGGGGTGTGCAGTGACATATTGGGAACAATATTCTTCCATTTCTTTTAGAGATTTAGGTTTACGCTCATGTATAAATTCAAGGAAAGGTTTGTTCACACATGACATAATCTTATCTCTGAGCAACAAATCCATAAGTCCTTCATACGTTTTTTCTGTTTTGGAAAGCTCAATCCAACGATCAACTGTGAGACGTGCCTTTGCAGTGAATTCTGAGAATTCTACACCCGTCTCAGGTACCATCGTTTTAAATAAAAGGCGATAGCCTTCCTCACTTAGCTGATATTTTTTTATCAAAGCCGCCCTAATGACATCATAATTATCCTTATCTGCTTCTCCTACAAGGCATAATCTAGTCAAAGATTCACCTTTCAAGTTTTCTGATAATTGATTAGCGTATTGTGATTTATCCACATTATGTGTACGACAAGAACGTTCAAATCTATCCAGCCAGAATGTAATATCGTCACTGGACTGATTGAACGGTGGAACCTTAACCTTGTAAGTAGAAGGTTTATCATTACCACTAGATGCCTGATTAACATTACTCATACTTGTCAATCTTAATTTCTCCAACTCAAATTCATGTTCTCTTATTGCTTTTTTTTCTTCAGCCTCTCTGTCTAATCTTTTTTGTTCAGCTTCCCTGTCTAATCTTTTTTGTTCAGCTTCCCTGTCTAATCTTTTTTGTTCAGCTTCACTGTCTAATCTTTTTTGTTCAGCCGCAGCTTCTCTTTCCATTTTTTTTTGTTCAGCTTCAAATCTCCTTTCCTCTACCTGCATCTGCAATTTCTTTTGTTCAGCAGCAGCCTCAGCTTCCCTTTCTAATCTTTTCTCTTCCGCCATAGCTTTTCTTTCTTCTGCAGCTAATCTTTTCTCTTCTGCCATAGCTCTTCTCTCTTCTGCAGCTAATGCTTTGTCATATTGAGCAACTGCCCATTGTTCTAATTGTTGACCAGTCTTATCAAGGGCTTTCCCTTGTGTAATGAAGTAATCTAAAGTAGACATGATGTCTAACAATAATACTAATCACCTGAATCAATAATAATACCACAAGTTCTCAATGACTTGATTAATCGGTATACTATCCCAATATCTGTGGGTCACAAGCCTTTAATAAGGTCTTGTATAATAGTAATAATAATCAGGTACTGGTTTATACCATAATCCAAGTGCAGTGCACAGGCAATTGTGTCTTATGAAATATACCTATATAAAACATATGTCAACCAACAGAATACATAAAGTACAAATAGGACTGACAATACAAGAACGTTTGCAGAAATCAAAATAAATCAAATAGGGAAATCAATGAAAATAATCACTGAATCTGCAAAGAATAACAACACAAATGACGTCACAATATATGAATATAAATTATGAATAGAACTGAAAGATAGAAAAGGTTAGACCAACAAATTACAAACAAATCAAAACAAAACTAAAGAACAAAGAAATATTACAAAAATAACAATAATTACAGACTTCACAGCTAACACAAAAGCAACAGTTGTCGCAGCAAATTTTCAATCAAGAAAATTGCACCTATAGAAAACGCCCACAACGGACCCTCTATGACGTGGGATATTCTGTTGTGAGGACGCCGCCCAACCTTAAACACAACCCGCTGACATAGAAACTAACATACTATACAAACAAATAACATGTAAACATAAATATATATAAATTATGTGTATGATAGTATGTGTTGCAAAATAGGCTTAGTCTTACAGTAATGGCAAAGTTATTTTTATGAAAACAAACAAACTGCCACTTTATTCAATTAAACATTCTGGCCTTAAATATTAAAGTTCATATATGGAAAACAAGAAGATCCATCGATGAAAATAGGACTTCTTAGTTCACTCATACTGTCTTCCTGTTAACATTGACAAGAATTGATCCAACTGTTCTGTGAAACTCTATAATGTCTAATGTAAAAAATGTCAACAACGCTGACCTACATACTGCATTCACCTGACAGGTCACGGGACGAAGTGTTGACGAAGAGCAAACCAATACTGCAAGTGTGTCGTATCAGCCACAGGAAACGGTCTGGTATCGGTAATCTGTTGACTTCTGAACTTCTGCGAGGTCAAACCCAGAAAGCTGGCCCACCAGTTGATAAAGTTGATAACGTTGGATTTTTATTCCCGTTAATGATATCCACCAAAAGATAGATATAAGTGGATGGAAGCAGACATCATCATCATCATCAGTTGATAAGATCTCTATGGTGTTGTTTGCTCCACTGTAGTGTATGGAATGTCAACTTGACCTACGCAGTGGTGTGTAGACATGGATTGAGTGTATAATGTGCGAATGATGATAAAGGTTCGTGGTGTTGACAAAAAATGTTCTTTTCTCACACTCATGTATGGCTGGAAGTCATCGACACCAACGACTGTGTACCTTTTCTAAAGTTTAATTGGACGTACACACTCGACAGCACAGATAGTGACAAATCACAGGTTGCCATAATACATCATAGTACAGTGGATAAATGGTCTTGCAATGTTACATGGGCACTCATGTAGAATAAGTGTATAATGGACTGTCAGTAGCCAAGCACTCAGTATCGCCCATACATATATATCATCTGACTTCACTGACTGAGCACGTCAGCTTATAAACAATATTTCAGATGGCTTCTAAACCTAATCTCGTCTAGCGACGATTCTTCAACATAATGTTCAGCACATATTTTTCCATATAATAATATTGAACCGCTAGCAATGGGTTCTCATGTGTAGCAGTGATCTCTGGACTGATCAAGCGATAATACGGGCATCCCTTTTCTCTTCTTGAAAGTCACTACATGTTTTGGTTCCAAGATGGCTTCACTCGTGAGCTGTCACTCACGTTTGGATACAGATAATGAATCTGTCCTAAAGTTAGTCATTCATAAAACATTGCATTGCTCTGTAGATTTGATCATGAACAATTGACTGCATTCTACAGAATATAGTGCTGCTAGGAATCGAAGTCGTTTTCATCGAGTCAAATATATTCTCTTAGACATTCAAATCGTAACTATCGAAAATGGTGGCTTCGATCGAGAGTTCATAAGAGTATCTTTGATTACCTTGGTATAGGAAATATGAAACTGCCATTCCTTGGCAATACGAATAAACACTGGGGTAAAGCATACACGATAGGTTTAGACGACTATCACCTTCCCCACAAATACTGAGATCACTTTTCCCCCGGCGACAGGCCGACATGGAAACACAGTCCCTATCAGGACGAAGCCAAATCACACCACACTCTAGCGACACATCCGCCGAATAGCCTTCGACCTCTCTAGAGACAACAGAACATATAGTTCGACTTAGATATGTAAAGATATACAGATATAAGACAGACTCGTCCTACTCAGACAAACAATACACATAAATTCAGGCCATAGATATTCTGAAGCAAGAACAATCTATTATTACCCAAACAACGAATAAATCGCAGTAAAAATGGATTTATCCGCGGAGTTTGATCGAAAGAGCCGACACAACTTTCAAGGGAAGTAACTCAATAATGACTTTCCCTTAAGCACTATTTTGCTTTCAAAATATTTGCGAAGATAACAAGAATACCAATGTATAATATTGTAAGATATCAAAGACTGCACGTAACAATTGCCTCTGCACTTTTCAGTGCACTTGTGTAGTTCGAGGATGTAGTTGAATCATCTGACTGGTTTTTTTGTACTATTTTATTATTTTCTAACTTGTTCTTACTTTCTTTTACCCTCTGTGTTTTAAGCATTTTGACATCTTCTTGCACACTCTTAATTATTGTTATAACTTTAGTGCTCGTATAGGTATCGTTTTCCTTTAATTCTTTAATGACAGTTTTGAAAGGGGTTTGGGTTGTTATAGCTTCCTTCAGTGCTTTTTTGGTCTGCTGATAAACTGGGCAGCCCTGGAATCTGGCGCTATGGTTTCCTTGGCAATTAATGCATTTTCTGTTTGCATTTTCCTTTTTATAGTCAGTATCTGACTTTGCCTTTTCGCATTGTGTGAAAGGGTGTGCTCCCGCACAAAACCTACATACTGCCTTCCCCCTGCAACTTTGTCGGCCATGGCCAAACTTCATGCAGTTGGAGCACTGCAGCACTGGTGAAATGAAGGCTTCTGTGTTTTTTTGTGCTTTCCCAAATATTACCGTCTTCGGGGGTTCCCTACCTTCTGTTGTAATCACTATCACTGGGGTTACTATACTCCCTTTCACTTTTATACGTTCAACGTGCACCAGCTTTAAATCTGGGTTCATTTTGGACAGATTGTTTAGCACTTCCTCCCCTGTCAGGGTTGGGTTTATGCCTTTTATCACACTTTTTCTGGTTTCTTTTAAAATCTCTATTTGTATTTTGATGTTGTGGGCCAGTTGAATCATCCTTGGTCTGTCCCGCAGTTCTTGCAGTAAATTTTTAGTTTTTTCTGTTACATTTAGTGTGAGTATTATCCCACTGTTATGTTTCTGCAATTTGGCAATGGCTTTTTTGTCGATGATTTTTTTCTAGGATTACCAGAATTTTGTCGTCCGGGAGAGATCGAAGCGTGGCTTCCGTTCCAGCTATTTGTGTTATTTTCACTTTTTGGGGGGTTCCCTTCGGCTGGAGTCTTCTTTGTCCTCTCCTCTGGTTTCATGACTTGTTTTGTCCGCGTTTACCTGGCTGTCCTGATTATCCTTTTCCCTGGGTCCTTTCTTTCCGTTCGCTGCGCTGGTTCCTGATCTTTCTCCTTTGTTGATTCTGCTTTTTGTTGTTTTTCCTTCCGCGCCTCCTTCCCGATTTTCCATTATTGTTTCACTCGTGACCTTTAGTTCTGTTTTTCTGATTTCAGGGTTCGTGGTCCTGTTTCTTTCTGTCCGGTTTAAAGTTTTGTCTTTTTCTGGAGTTTTGGCCATCGCTTTTCCTTCCCCGGACTGTTTTCTGGTGAATACTACCATTGGTTATTTTCCCTGTCTTTTAGTATGCTACTATTTGTTGTCTTTGAATTATATTCTGATGATTGAATATTATTATATGTAATCTTTGGCTTTTGGCTTATTTTGTTATATTTATCTTTTCCCCACTACGATTCTTAAATTAAATAGTCCCCTAATACTTAACCTTAACTACAATAGGCCTACTCTAATACTAACAACAAAAGTATAAATTATTCACCACTTAAATATGTCTTTCAAGATGGCTGCCTGATCTCACTCAAAGAATTGCCACGTGGCGCTATATAATTTCTATTATTCTTATTTTCTAAAATTAACTGCAATAATCTAACACTGAAGATGAATAAAAAATATCAACTTATCTGAGAACTTGCGTAGTTCGAAGGATGTCTTCACTGGTGTCTCGTCCTAAAAAGGACGTATCATGCTTGTGTGGTTTGAGGTAAGCAAAAATGCGTGTTACCCCTGTAGTAGACGGAAGTGGAATGGTCTGTGTTCTCTATCAGAACTGTACCGCCATCTTTATAGACCTCAACAGGAATTGAATCGGAGCCGAGGGCCTTTCCACTAGAAAGTTGACGAATCGCTTTTTGAGTTTCCTCCAGAGTTGGTATATCATCTAGTGCTTCATTTATAGGAATTTGGGGCAGTCGGTTGATGGCTTCGTCGTTAATAGATGATGGCTGGTTCAGAATATTATTAAAATGTTCGACCCAGCGTTGGATAATTTTTTCCTTGTCTGTAATTAGTGTTTTTCCATCTGTATTAAGGAGGGGAAATGATCCTGATGATGTTGGACCATTGACCGCTTTGAGTGCATGGTAAAAATTTTTCAAGTCATGGCTGTCAGCAAAGCCTTGGAGCTCATCTGCTTTATTACTCAGCCATGAATCCCGCATCTGGCGTAGTTTATGTTGGACGATTCTACGCATGTTGTTGAAAGCGTCTTTCTTGGATGTAGATTTTGGATCATTTAAATATGCTTTATGGAGATGGTGTTTCTCAGCCAACATCTTCTTTATATCATCTGAGTTCTCATCAAACCAGTCATTTTGTTTCTTGATGGCGGGACCCAGGACCTCAGTAGCAGTGTTGTAGATCTGCTCGCTTAGGGCTGCCCAATTTGTTTCCGCACTTTGGCCGTCTAACGAGATAGATTTGAGACGGTCTTCTAGGGTGTCAGTAAATGACTGTTTGATTTTTGTTATCTTTAGTTTGGTGACATCCAACCTTTTTTGAGTTTTCTTCCCCTGAGGGCGCCTGGCTAGTTGGATACGAATTTTAAGTTTAGACACAATGAGGCGATGATCAGTCCCGCATTTGGCACCACACATGGACTTGGTCACCCGGACATCTTGCCTGTCCTTCTTCCTAACAATTACATAGTCAAATAGGTGCCAATGCTTTGAGCGAGGGTGCATCCAGGAGGTCCTGTTGCGGATAGGAAGTCGAAAAATGGTGTTGGTGACAAGGAGGTCATGTTCTGCGCAAGTCTGGAGGAGAAGAAGTCCATTTCTGTTACAGCGACCCACGCCGTACTTTCCGGTAGTGCCATTCCAGGAGATGTTATCTGAGCCTACTCTTGCCTTAAAGTCACCAAGAATGATAAGCTTATCTGCTTTAGGAACTGATGCAATGACTGCATGTAGTTCTTCGTAAAACTTATCCTTGACGTCATCCTGGTTTGTCATAGTTGGTGCATACGCGCTAATGATGGTGGCATGTTTCCTTCCATAAAGCAGGGGGATCTTGACCGTCATGACTCGGTCATTTATTCCCTTTGGGGGCCCCGCTAACTTGCCAACAAGTGCTGTTTTGATTGCAAATCCAACCCCTGCTTCTCGTCTTTCTTCAGTTCCTCTCCCGCTCCAATAGAATGTATAACCTGCACCCTTTTCGCAAAGTTGGCCCTCACCTGCAAGTCGAGTTTCAATCAGTGCTGCTATGTCAATGTTGTATCTGGCCAGTTCTCTCCCAATCAGGGCTGTTCGCCTCTCGGGTCTGTTTGCGTTAAAGTCTTTGTCAAGTAGAGTGCGCACATTCCATGCGCCTAGAATGAGGGGGAAAAATCTGTCCTTTCTTTTTCTTATGTGTCGCCCGCCAAAGTAGGGTACCCACCAACCGCGGTAAGCTGGTTAGGTACTGGTGGAGCAGGCAATGTTTAGGGCACCTTTTCTAGCCCCTTCCTCATGCCATGGAGGTGAGCAGTGCTTTCCTAAAGAGGGCTGCTCAGTCACTCAGGATGCTGCCGAATCCCACTGCTGCTCCGATCAGTGGAAGACGACCATATGGCCTGAGCCGCCTGTGTGTAGGTCTGCGACTACGACTGCTAGCGCACCCATGCCTGCCGTTTCGCCGCTCGCACATCGCCACAGGACTTGTTGTGAGTGGATGGATGAGTGGATGAAAGAGTGACTTGCGCAGTGATTTGGTTTAAAGTGGGGAAGAGTTGCGCAATTCGTCGACCTCACTCTCTCGCCTGGGTCCATCTTAATCCAGTGGCAAGACAAGTCAAGACGACGGAGATGAAGTCAGGTGCAGTGGATGACCAGGGCTTTCTACGTGCCTCACCCTGCTCCTTACGCTCCACAGCGCGTTGCTGGTAATCGCCGTCATGCCCGTTGAACCAACAGGTGGTTTCTTCCGCGCAGTCTACCGAATCCAGTCTTCGCATGCATGGGTAGGCAGACCCTAACTCACCGAAGGTTTATAATCAGTCGGCTACCCTCACCTAGTTTAGCTGGCCTGTCAAAGCCGTTTCCCGGGGGGTGGCCGCTGTCGCATGCTGACAGCTACGAGGAGCCACAGGTGAGAGCTGGATGCCAGGGTTGGACCAAAGGTGGCCGAGCTGCCCTGAAAAGGGCATGACAGCTCCTTCACCAGAGGTACTACCAATACCTGATATCCCAAACCCCCCAGAATTGATATTGACTTCACAACAACATATTTGTAACGTCATGGATAATATAAGACTACATGCAAAATATGAATTCATTACATCAGGTAGGTTTTTAGAAAAAAAATTTTAAGTTGAACATCAATTGTTGAACGGACTATAGCAGATCGCTTTGTGTGGATTTTTAACAATGGTATAAACGCCGTACCGTTCAGAAAGCAATGGTAAACTACTGAATGAAAAATATTGCCTAGAAAAATCACAAACAGCCAATAAAAGCTGGGGTTGATTGCCACGTCCTGTAAAGGATAAGCAACTAACTTAACTTCTATTTTCATTTACCATTTCTATTTTAATTTAAATCTTTCATGCTGACTACAAATTTCTTTTTTCTCAATCACTATTATCATTACACAAATTGACACTGCATACATCAGGCTGCAATGAAGAAAGTTTCGATTTAGGCAGGGTCCAATCAGGAATTTGGTTGTTCCTCTATTTCGAATCCCGCCAATCGTTTCAAAACTTGCGTGTTTTGCGGGGTAATTCAAATTATTTCCAAATGGCCGTTACTCTTTAAAATATGGAATGAAAACCTTCGATCCGCTCTCGGCAATACTTTCTCAAATATAACATCTTACTTTCATCTAAATTATTGTCTTTGTAACAAGGTGTACATGAAAGGATTATGTCCTTCGTTTCCGCCGAGTGCATGCCGACAGGTCGATAATTTATCGCAGGGCACTCCTAGGTAAACATGACGTGCGGTCACTTTACGAAAAAAGACTGGGCTCATTTTGGTTTTACATGCATCTTAATCTTAGCAAAGCCAAGAAGCGCAAAGCAAACATGATCAATTATCACTGAAAGGGGTGTAAAATTGAAAAGAAAATGCTAATATCTGTTTGACAGCAGAGAAGGAGAGGGGCCGACCACGGAAATGGCACCTAATCAGTACTCACAAGAAATGTAACTGATTATTGCCGGAGAGGAGAAGCGATCGACCCAATATTTATGTGACACCCGCCACAAAAGTATCAGTAGAATGTGTGATTCCTATATACACTCATTGGGATCCTCGCTGGTGCTACAGAGTTCGCGCGCTACGCTGAAATCATCCTTGTGTGATCTAAAGGAGAAGGTCGGAGCACTGACGGAGTTATCCGTGTGCAATGAAGATGGTCCTTAAAGCCAAAACAAAGTAAACTGTGGAGGAGTGCGCCATCATGAGCCCTTTCTTGAATAAAACCCAGGGCTGGCTATGAATCACACAGAAACACACACATACAATCTTTTACCTCTGCTATATAAGACTTTGAAGGGTAGGGATCAGACAAAGAGAGAAAAAATATACCTGCTGCCTTACAGGTAGGCAGGGGACAGTCAAAGGCTAAGGAAAGCGACACGACAGAAATGTCTCTTCCGACAGAAATACCTGTTGAAATCGGATGCATTTTATCTACAGGGTTAAAGAAACAGTACAACGTACTTCGCTTGATGATGACTCAGTTGCAAAAAAATTGAGTCTTGTAACAGAAAATACGGGTACTGCAACAGTGGAGAATAGGGAAAATAACACTGTAACAGTGGAGAATAGGGAAAATAACACTGCAGCAGTGGCGAATAGGGAAAAGAACAATATAACAGTGGAGAATAGGGAAAATAACACTGTAACAGTGCAAGGGTCAGAGTGGCTAAGAGTTATGGCGTCCGCCACTAATTCTAAAGGTACTGGGTTCGCTCCCAGCACAGTGAATATAATTTATGAAAATTCTGTTTTCACGACTAATGGTACCAAATGATGTAATACTCCTGTTGAATGCTGTTTTGTGATTGTTAACGTCCAAAAAATCCAGATTGTTATGGGTAAGGTCATGTCGTGCCTGGACAGTGTAAAAGGTGTAGACCAGTGTAGTGTAATTGTGTATTTGGGTCACCAAATACTGAGGCACTGACAGGGTGTCACAAAACACACACTTAAACAATGTACAGCTTCCCAGGAGTGTAATATTCGTAATAGGATGTGAGTGAGAGTTGTAGGTGTGTATGTAGATATCAGCAGATCGTGGACACAAAGTCGTATAGGCTCTTATGTAGTTGCACACCAATCTCACTCCACCACAAGTAGAAGTCATAAATGTAGTGAGTGCTGATGACTTTTCTTCAAACGTTTATTACAGGACAAACGCTAATAGACGACACAATCAATTGAACAAGGATCATGGACATCTCAAGGGTGATAATGATGATAAATATCTAGCATCATAAATCTTGCATAGCTCATGTGTAAGATGCTAGTAAAGCTGGCTTGATATTCAACGTTCTTTCATACTGTAGCTCAGAGCCCCTGACTAAACGCGTCAGGTAGTCTTTCAACAAATATACCGCACAATAAAGGCGGTTCCAGTTGCTTAATGTCAAAGTCTATGAACTTGTCTAATGAAAGTCAAGACTTCCTCTGGCTTCACACGCCAGACACTTCTTCATCTGCTCAAAGATATCGGCCGTAATATCGGGCCTCTATAATAATGTGAACAACTGTGTATTCTTCATGGGCAGGCATAATCATCCATGCCGAAACATACCGTCAACATGCGGTTTTGGTAATAATATCTCTTCACTGGGCTTCTGTATAATAGTTAGACGAATAGTCTAAGTTGGCTACATCGAGCACACATAATGGACTCTGCATCTCAAAGAACTATGAGCTGTACTCACAGATCGACACAAAATGTTCTGCAATCTAGGCATAATAATAAAGTTTCTTTTACCTTTGACAGAATCCAAGAAATACACAAATAACACTTGTCGTCATTCAAGACGAACAAAATAACTCTGGGGAATCACAAACATCACAGTCTCACAAAAGACTATCTTTTCCCCCATATAAAGCAGAGAAGTATAACGGACATACTAGTCCGATCAGAAGCCAGTTCATCACTCCCGACGGAAGTCTCTCCGTTCGCGCTCAATAAACTTGCGCATGCGTAGACAGAACAGATCTGAGAACAGCTAACCCCCCGACTTAAGACACGTCAACACAATGAATAAAACAAAGGGAAGATAACCCCAAATCAACCTGTCCCAGGGAGTAAACATACAGTTCTCTAACTTAGATCGTCAAAAAAATATTAAATAGATTTACGTCTTATGGAACCGTCAAAAACGACGGCAACAGACTACCGCACCCTCCGGATAAAAAAAAATGAACACATTTTTTTTGGGAAATACATCAATGAGCAAGATACAACATGCTCATAACGCATGAATGATGCGCCGATGAAAGAAACAACATAACATAATGTCTTAAAGACAGGCTCAAACGACGCACAATAGAGCGTATAGTGAAAACAAAAAATCACCTCACAAGATAAGAAAAAATATTTTCTCCAAGTAAAACATATCCGGAAGGTACCATCAAAGAAATCTCAGTTGCCGGCGATGCTAACAACAATCACATACATATCAAAAAATGCAATGTTATAGCAATTCGAAGGACAACATAAATCGAGAAGTCATAATAACATATAAATATATCTAAGTCTCATGCTATATAATCACTGTTATCTAATGGATGGACATAACAAAATTTGTAAAGCCATTATATATACATATGACAATACAAGTGTCTAATCTAAGTAATAGAAGATGGCATCCATAGTACACAAACAATGCTGTATCCCGAAGATCAATGTAAGCAGCATCGTAATAGTATGTAAGTGTGACACATGGCATCGTCATGATTCTCAAAAGCACTCCGTACCTGGTACTAGTGTGCACTGAGAACAATATAAATGGTACAATTAGCAACATGCTATAATGTACTATAATTACTAATACATGTCTAAGTGTTACATGTGGCCGCATTAATGTTTTGGCCTTTATATTATGTCAAATCAATCTACTCCATTACACCAAAGATGGTAATAGAGAAAGACAACAATTAATTTACCAACCTAAGGGGACAACAAATGTGTTAATATATATAGACATAAGTCTAGCAGTTTATCAGGAAAATCTAGGACACAAGACTTGAGTGGACTCATGTGGGCATCTAGACAGTATGTCTGCCATCACATTATCCAGACCACGGATAGCTCGTACCGTGAAATAAAAAAGGTTGAAGAGCAATAGCATATCGAGTAGATCTCGAGCTCTTCAAGTTCTTACACTGAATAGCTGTAAGAGCTTTTTGGCCTGTTTCCACATTGAAATGAGCACCAAGAAGGAATCTTTGTAAAGTAAGGATTGACCAAACCATAACCAACAATTCACGGTCTAAAACCGAGTAATTCCTTTGTGCCGCATTCAGCTTTCTAGAAATATACATTACAGGATGCAGAGCTCCTGAATACTCTTGCATTAGTTCCGCTCCGATCCCTGTGGATGAGGCGTCACTACGAAGAACAAAAGTCTTATCAGCAATAGGTAGTCTTAAGATAGGTGGGGATGAGAACAAATTCTTAATCTGATCCAATGAAGATTGACATTCTTGAGACCAGCGCACCATGTTAGGAGACCCTTTCTTTAATAGGGTTGAGAGTGGTGCCATGATAGAGGATAGATTCTTAATGAATCTTCCGTAGAATTGTATTAATCCCAATAGACTACGTACTTGTTTTTTGTTTTGTTTTAGGCACTGAGATATTTAATATCTTAGAAATGTTTTGGTCCTCTGTCTTCAATAGACCATGACCAACACGATGACCCAGGAAAGAAATTTCACTAAACCCAGCATAGGCTTTAGAGGGTTTAGCAGTCAAAATATGTTCGCGTAGAGTAGAAAGTAATTCATTTAAACCCAAATAGTGATCTTCCCAAGTATTACTGAAAAGACAGATGTCATCTAAGTATCCAATGACATCTGAACGATATGAGAGAATTCGACGCATCATGCGTTCGAAAGTAGCTGGGGCGTTCATAAGCCCGAAAGCCATAAAATTCCACTGAAACAAACCCCTAGGTGTTGAGAAAGCAGTGAAAGGTTTGGCACGTTCAGTTAACGGAACTTGCCAATAGCCTTTCGACAAGTCAAGTTTAGTAAAGAATCGAGAGTTAGAAAGTCTAGTAAGTAGATCTTCTAATAAAGGCATAGGTTCAGCATCGAACTTCGTAACTTGGTTCAATTTGCGATAATCTTCGCAAAGGCGTATGTTATTGTCTTTCTTTCGAACAATAACCATGGACGAAGAGTATGTGAGGTGGATGGTTCAATTATTTTCAATTGTATCATTTCATCCAATTCTTTCTCGACTTGTGCTTGAAAATGAATAGGAATAGGATAAGGTCTTACTCTAATCGGATTATGATCAGTAAGTATAATGTCATGCTCAATGACATGTGTGTGTCCAGGAATGTCGGTAAGGACATCCTGAAATGCTTGTAGCGTAGAAGATACTTGTCGCTGTTCCTCAAAAGACAAATTAGAAGAAACAGTAACGTTTTTCCATGATTCCGTAGAAGTAAGTGGAATCACAGGAAGAGGTAGATTAACATCCGAAAAAGTAGTTTCCTCATCTTATATAACTGACAGGGATGAGATATGACCTTATTAGACCGGAGAATCGTCCGTCGCCTGGAAAATAGGCTGCAAATAGTCTGGTCGTTCATGATATTCCGTAAGCATATTTATATGGAAGGGTTTATGCCTTCCATCAATATCGACAACATAGTCGACATCGGAAATTTTCGAGACTATTGTATATGGACCTTTCCATGTAATAAGGAGTCTGTTCTCCCTAGAAGGAAGTAAAACAAACGCTTTGTCTCCAGGACAAAGTTGACGTAGACGTCTCTTCTTATTAGCAAATCGCCTTGCCTTTTCTTTAGCAAATTCGGATGAGGAAGTTGCTAGCTTGCATGCTTCAATAATCTTTTGCCTGAGAGCAATGACATACTCATATGAAGATTGTGTGTCATTGTCGATATTATCAGCAGTTATTAGATCATGCAGTAAAGACATATGACCGCGCGGTTGCGCGCCAAAGACAAGTTCAAAAGGAGAAAACCCTGTATGTTCGTTGGGGACCTCTCTATAGGCAAAGAGAGCCGCGGGTAGAACCCTGTCCCAATCCTGAGGATGATCCTCAGTTATCTTCCCAAGTAAGTTCTTGAGTGTTCTATTAAGACGCTCAACTAACCCATTAGACATTGGGTGATAAATACTACTCAAAGATCTTTTAATGTGCAGAGTAGACATTACCTGCGACATTGTGTCTGATATCAATTGTGTGCCATGGTCTGACAATATTTCCCCGGGAAAACCCAAACGAGAGAATATAAGCCAAAGAGCGTCTGCGATATCAGCAGTGGAAATTCTCTTAAGAGGTATAGCCTCAGGCCAACGTGTGCACATGTCTACGCACGTAACGATAAATTGATGTCCTCTGGCCGATTTAGTCTTAAAAGGGCCAATGATATCTATGGCCATTTTCTGAAACAGCCGAATAGGAATGTCTGCAGCTTGAATAGGCGCAGCATGCCGTGGACCTCTAGATTTGACCTCTTGACATATTTTGCAAGACCGGCAATAAATTCGTATGTCTTTATTGACAAATGGCCAAAAGAAAGACGCCAGAACTCTCGACTTAGTTGGGGAAAAACCCATGTGTCTAGCACACTGAAAATCGTGTGCATGTTGTAGAATTAGGGCTCTCATACTTTTGGGCACGATAATTTGAGAATGCATAGACGTGTCTGAGTGTAGTACCATACGCATTAGTATACCGTTCTTCATAGTGATATATGATTTGCGATTTGTATTCTGATTAGGATCACCGTTTTTAGCGAGAAGAAAGAATTTATTCAAAGACGGGTCTTTTTCTTGAAGTTTCACAAACGAGTCATGCGAAATCACCAATGATCCTCTTGGCTAAGTACTTCATTAACTTCAATAGACGAAGTTTGAGGAATAAGAGCTTGTGCTCTTGTTACCACTGCATTGGCTGTTTGGATATTCAGTTCTTCCCAGGCAGCCATTTGCTGCGGGGTGCATTCCTTAACCCCGTGAATACGACAGATGATAAGATCTGCAATAGGATTAGACAAAAGACACGCGTGTGTGACAACTTGCCCAATCTTCTCTTCATTTTTATTATTATTTACGTGACATCGTTTTTTCTCATCCTCAATGCATGATCGCAAAGTCCCGGGAATTGTCACTTGCGGAAAATCTCCTAGCGTTCGGTATTTTCTCCTCGCTATTTTTAGATACGACGTCATTGTTGACCAATGACCTCGGTAGCGAGAAATCCGTTTTAATTTAGAACTGCTTGAACTTGGGAGAACCAGTTTAGGCCATTTAGGAAGACATCACGTGACTTTTAACATTATTGATTGGAGCGTCTAAACGAGGCTAAGATCACATGATGCCCGCTATGGATCACGTGTCCAAGCGGAAATGTCCCGCTAAAAGTGCGCCAAACACGGCCATTTTTTTCACTTGCCCAGGAACCCTTGAGACAGCTAGGTCTAACCCAATTATCGGCGAATTCTCGCATTAAAAGCACTGAAGCCACGTGTCTAATTGCGGGTTAGCGTCCATCTTTGAGTAGTCTATGGTGGAGCCTTGCACGACAGTCCAATCTCAGCGCAGAATACGGAGTCGAGCACAGAGAAGGCAAATCCGAACCATTCAAGACCTACCGGGGGCAACGTCAGGAGACCGGAGAACTAACCACACTTCACTATCAGCCGGGGGCTGAAAAGCTAAGTCCACGAAAAAGGGAACTCACTACATCAATGCCTAGTTTAGTCATCCATGATGAAAAAACACTTGAATTGTGAGACACATAATACATACAGGAGACACTAATTCCATCGACAATACTATCATTCACCATCTATTCATTTTATTGCAATGAACCAATTGGGTGTATATACTGTACCCCACGCTTTGTTCCTTCCATTAGATGTTGAATATTGTCTATGTTTATCTTCCTTTATAAGGGAGGGGGGGCTCGTAAAATATAATATAAATTAAAGAATAATAATAATAGATAACTGAGAAGGGGACGACGGTAGCGAGAGACCAAATATCTCCTTACAATCTTTTCCAGACCTGTCGAGTTAGGAGAATTTACCCTCTTCGTCACCCTTCGGAAGTGGGAAAACCCAGCAGGGATTCCTTGAGCCAAATCTTCCACATCAGATCTATTATTTCCTCTAAATAATTCTCTTATCCTTTAAACGCTACGTGACACTGGTGTCTCGGTCCGGGATTTGAACTTATGTATTTTATCATACCTCTGGGATAGTATCATCCATTCAGTCATTACAGTATACCATTTTAACACATGTATTTTCACACAGGAGCTCTAGAAAGACAGAAAACATTTTTTCTAGAAATTCAGGCATTGATTGGTGAATCCCTTTATATATGTTGTGTTTAATTAAGTTAGTTCTTGATTTTGTATTTCATTGAATTACAGACCTTAAGTCTCCATAACTGTAGTAATTTCATTCTACAGCAGTCTGATAAATAATTAGTATTTACTTGTTGTTAGAAATACTATTGGAAGGTAGCACTAGCTTACTCAGTGTGGACTTTAACTGCAAAAGATGGCTGAAATAGTTAAGCTTAAGGCAGCACTAGGGGAGGCCGGTCGAGATCTAGGTTATAGTGGGGTGGACCTTGCAAATTATGTCAGTGTCGAGACTGATAAGTATTACGCTCGAGAAACAGCGAAAGCTGAAAGAGAAGAGCGAATAAAGTTAGCAGAAATAGATGAGAGGATAAAAGCTGTAGACGCTAGGGAAAGAAGCGAGAGAGATGAACGCGAGCATGCATTGAAGATGAAGCAGTTAGAGATGCAGGGACAAGCTCAAAGAGTTGAACCGGTAGCCGGTGCGACAGCATCTACCTCCTCAGGCAACCTATCGCCACGGTCAGATAATATGCCCTCCTTGCATGGGAGCATAGGACCTTTGCCATCCTCACTCATGTCAACTTTGGGACCCTTGACGTTTCCATTTGAAGCTTTCTCGGAACAAGCCGACTCGATCGATAGGTATTTGGACAAATTTGAGAAGTTTGCCACCACGTTTGGTTTGGAGAAGAGCAAGTGGAACCTGAAACTGTCGCAAGGGCTTAGAGGAACCGCTTATGACGTGTATAGCAAGCTTCCTCCAGGTTTACAGGATGACTATGACTCTCTGAAAAAGGCACTCCTGATACGTTATGAGCTACATGCTGACGCCTATAGGAAGAGGTTCCGTAACTCTAGTTGGGAAGTCGGAGAGAACTTTGCTCAATTTGCTGCTAGACTGGATTCGTACGTGGAAAAGTGGGGTGCCCTAGGGAATTTTTCTCATGATTGGGAAGGTCTGAAGGAAATGGTCGTTATTGAACAGCTGAAGGACACCATGACTTCCGACATGAGAAGATTTCTGACAGAGAATGGGGCCAGCACTTTAGAATCTATCGTCCAGTTGGCGGAACGTTATCAGGCAGCGCTAACGGAGAATGACCCATCCCGGTGGAACCAACCGGAAGAATTATCGAGGCCGACACCTCAGGCACACTTGGACCCCCAAATGAATCTACCTTACCACCACTTCAGAAAACATGACAAGCCAGACTATGCCCATAAGACTACTCAGAGATCCGCTTTCCAGCCTCAGAGGCGGGGAGAAAAGTGGTGTAAGACGTGTAAACTGAGCAACCACAATACTGCCGAGTGCAGAAGGAAAAACCCTCCACATCATGTTGCATGTTTGCAGGTGAGGGCTGTTGACAGGAAGGAACTGACAGTGAGTCAGAATAGCCTCCATCACCCACCTATACAGGAGACAGTGACCGTGAATGGCAACCAAGTCATCGGGATGTATGACACAGGTTTGTCTTATGACGCGGTCGTTTCTTCATCTCTGGTGCACCCCGAACAACTCACCACAGAAACAGTGGATATCCAGGGGCCACTCAAGGGAGCATTACCCTTAAATTTGCCCATAGCGAAGATTCAAGTCAGTTGTCGCTATGTGGAAGGGGAGATCAATGCTGCAGTTTTAGAGGATCCTTTCTACCCCCTGATGTTAGGGCGTAGATATGTCTTTTTAGGAGAACCAGTAAAGCCTGTGGTTATGGCTGCCGTCCAGACCAGATCTGACTCCAAACGCATAGAGAGGGACTCTAAGTTAGAAATTCATCCGAATAAGATGAAAAGGGCTCAAGCAGCTGATAGCACATTGGGGCCTTGCTTTGGCAAATTGAAAAACTCACATAACCCTCGAAGAAAGGGTGACTTTTATATGGAACATGGACTCTTGCACAGGAAGGCTGGCAGAGGGCTAAAAAGTCATGGACAGATTGTGGTGCCATCCATATATAGAAATAAAGTTATGGAATGGGGGCACGGTGCTACTTTGAGTGAACACCTGGGTAATGGTGCCACAAATCAAAGGATAGCCACCCGGTATTATTGGCCCAGCATCACAGAAGACATAGCTCGATATGTGAAGTCCTGTTCAGATTGTAACCAGGTAACCTCAACACATAGGGTAGACCAGTTACAGGACCTAGGGAAGCATTGCTGCAGACGTAGGCATCCAAAGAAAACTAGGAAGAAAACCAGAATACTTACCTGGGAAGAACAACGTAGGGGCAGATTTTTTGAGCAGACATCCGGACGCAACCGAGGAGATATGAGAAACTGAAAAAGAAGAGGAAGACAGGACCAGAGGAGTTGGACGGAACGTCAAACTTGAGGAGGGGCTTGTGTGACAACTTGCCCAATCTTCTCTTCATTTTTATTATTATTTACGTGACATCGTTTTTTCTCATCCTCAATGCATGATCGCAAAGTCCCGGGAATTGTCACTTGCGGAAAATCTCCTAGCGTTCGGTATTTTCTCCTCGCTATTTTTAGATACGACGTCATTGTTGACCAATGACCTCGGTAGCGAGAAATCCGTTTTAATTTAGAACTGCTTGAACTTGGGAGAACCAGTTTAGGCCATTTAGGAAGACATCACGTGACTTTTAACATTATTGATTGGAGCGTCTAAACGAGGCTAAGATCACATGATGCCCGCTATGGATCACGTGTCCAAGCGGAAATGTCCCGCTAAAAGTGCGCCAAACACGGCCATTTTTTTCACTTGCCCAGGAACCCTTGAGACAGCTAGGTCTAACCCAATTATCGGCGAATTCTCGCATTAAAAGCACTGAAGCCACGTGTCTAATTGCGGGTTAGCGTCCATCTTTGAGTAGTCTATGGTGGAGCCTTGCACGACAGTCCAATCTCAGCGCAGAATACGGAGTCGAGCACAGAGAAGGCAAATCCGAACCATTCAAGACCTTCCGGGGGCAACGTCAGGAGACCGGAGAACTAACCACACTTCACTATCAGCCGGGGGCTGAAAAGCTAAGTCCACGAAAAAGGGAACTCACTACATCAATGCCTAGTTTAGTCATCCATGATGAAAAACACTTGAATTGTGAGAAACATAATACATACAGCAGACACTAATTCCATCGACAATACTATCATTCACCATCTATTCATTTTATTGCAATAAACCAATTGGGTGTATATACTGTACCCCACGCTTTGTTCCTTCCATTAGATGTTGAATATTGTCTATGTTTATCTTCCTTTATAAGGGAGGGGGGCTCGTAAAATATAATATAAATTAAAGAATAATAATAATAGATAACTGAGAAGGGGACGACGGTAGCGAGAGACCAAATATCTCCTTACAATCTTTTCCAGACCTGTCGAGTTAGGAGAATTTACCCTCTTCGTCGCCCTTCGGAAGTGGGAAAACCCAGCAGGGATTCCTTGAGCCAAATCTTCCACATCAGATCTATTATTTCCTCTAAATAATTCTCTTATCCTTTAAACGCTACGTGACAGCGTGGACATCTCCCGTAAAGAAGGGAGTAGCAATGTTTAATAACAGCAGTCGAATAATTTTCTACTGTGCCACCAAATGTTACACATTTAACCACCTTTCCCGTGGCACAGCGAGAATCTATAAGAGATTGCTTAACACCAATAGTAGTGCACCCAGAATAAAAAAGCACTGAGACTGGCTTAATATCCACAACACCTTTATGCAAGATAAGCGATCCTCTCCCGTCATGCGCAACTGCAGCAGAAAGAGCGGGAAGAGGGTGACCACAACTTAAAGTAGTTTCCGTGGTCGGTTCAAATAATGTTTTGCATTGGGGGCATTGAGATGCTGTCCCAAAATCAAAAGCAGAACAAGTGATATGATTAGAATTTTTATTATCATTCACTTGATTACTGGCACCATGCATTCACTTGATTACTGGCACCATGAGTTTCTTGTTGTACAGAGTTTCCCCGGTGATGAGATCTATGTTTGTTATATTTAGATCTACCACGATTATTATTCCCTCTGAAATTGTCATAGTTTGATCTACAGCGAACACCGTTCTGGTTCGAATCCCAGTTTCCACAATCACTATTGTCTTTTCCCCATTGATCGTAGTGTCTACCTGTTTGGTTTCGATGTCCCCGCGAAGAATAGCCTTGATAGTGTCTATTGTGACTACCTCTCCGAAAGTTCCCATAATTATTGGACCCGAAATAACGAGGACTATCAGATCGCCTCCAGTTCTTTGTAGCAGACCCATTATGTGATGTGTTACCCTGATTCTGATCATAATTACGATTGCTCTTCTTATTAAAATTGTGTTGAGCACCTTGGAATTTATGCATAAAGTTAGGGCCATATTGTGCTGCAGAAGCAACTGGCAACTCTTCCTTCACTTTAGCACTGCTAACAGTAGCATGGGGGTGTGCAGTGACGTACTGGCAACAATATTCTTCCATGTCTTTTATGGTCTTAGGCTTACGCTCATGAAGAAAAGCAAGGAAAGACTCATTGACAGATGACATAACTTTATCTCGAAGTAATAAGTCCTTAAGGGCTTCATATGTTTTGTCTGTTTTAGACAGCTCAATCCAACGTGTGAATGTAAGGCGTATCTTAGTAATAAAATCAGAGAACTCTACTCCAGTTTCTGGTAGTATTGTCCGAAAACGAAGACGATAATCTTCTTCTTTTAACTGATATCTTTTAAGTAATGTTGCCCTGACAACATCATAGTTTGTTCTGTCAGGTTCCTCTACTGCCATTACAGTACTTAGTGGTTCACCTGCAAGTAACTCCATCAGTTGTTCGACATATTGTTCCTTATCTACCTTATGCGTTACGCATGCTAATTGAAATCTATCAAGATAGAACGTTATGTCGTCCTTTAGAGGGTTGAAAGAAGGTAATTTGACCTGATAAGAATTCTCTTTTATCTTACCCGAAGTTGCTTGAGGAGCACTCATATTCATGACCCTTAATTTCTCCAACTCCAAAGCTAAGAGTTTTTCCTCATGTTCCATCTTTGCTTTTCTTTCTTCAGCAGCAGCTTGAAGTTTTCTCTCTTCAGCAGCAGCTTGAAGTTTCCTCTCTTTATCAGCAGCTTCTCTGTCTAATCTCTTATTCTCAGCTTCAGCTTTCCTCTCTTCAGCAGCAGCTTGAAGTTTCCTCTCTACAGCAGCAGCTTGAAGTTTCCTCTCTTCAGCAGCAGCTTGAAGTTGTCTTTCTTCCATCTGGAATTTTCTTTCATCTGCCTGTATTTGCAATCTTACATTCTGAGCTTCAATCTTCTTTTGTTCAGCTTCTTTTTCTATTTTCAGTCGCTTTTCTTCTGACTTCAATGCCTTGGCATATTCAGTCGTTGCAAATTCTTCTAATTTCTCACCAGTTTTACCAAGGGATTTCCCTTGCCCAATAAAGAAATCTAATGTAGACATTCTGTCTAATAATGTGAGATCAGACCTGAAAAATTTAATAAATTTCCTTATCCCAACCTCAATGGGAGACAGGTCAGTAATACTAGACGTCTATACTCACTTTATTCTATCCCAATCTCCGTGGGAGACAAGTCTTTTAATCAAAAACTTGTATAATCACCTTGTTTCTCTATAATAGTATCATCATACATAACCTCTATCTGAAAAATGCATCATATTAATAATAATAATCTATGACCAAGTATTTATATATGTATATATATATGGACTGTGTATGATAAACATGTATACGATAACAATACAAAGACAAGAATATAGAACAGCCGAAAACGTTCGCAGAAGTCAAATCAACAATAAAGCTTAACTAAATCTAATGTTGCAAAGAATTGCAATGATAACTGCGAAAAATTAAACAAAACAAATGACAACACTGTTATAAACACAAAGATGTATAGAAATAAATGAAAGGAAGAGAAGGCAGACACATACAAACAAATGAAATCATAACTAAAAAAAGGAAAAAATATGACAACAACAACGATGAAAAGCACACTACGTCACAGCTAAACAAAAAAAGCAACAATTGTCGCTTGCAAATTTCACTGTGGAAAATTTGCACAGTCCCTAAAGAAAATGCTTACAGTAGACCCTCGGTTAAGTGGGATATTTCTACTGAAAGACGCCGCCCAACCTTGAACCCGCAAAATATACACACTGACACAACATGTAAACAAAAAACATGTAAACAAAGAATGCATGTAGTATGTAAATACACAATATAAAGAATGTGGATAGAGGAAGGCTCAGTTGAACATAAATAAACCACAGTTTATCACATTAACGGGCCACTTATCTCAAGCACAATCCTCAACCACCGCAAAGATGCAGTTCAATACAGTACAACTGTAAACAACAATGGCAGACGATCCACCGTTGAAGTACCCAGTAACTTAACAACAGGTAGTGGTCTCCAAATGTCCAGCTACCATGTCATACCCAACAAACCAGTTGAAACCGGAAGATCCAACGTTGGTATGTGTAGACTGTAATATGTAAACAACAGCTTGAAATGTTTACAACCTGAGCTTGAACGTAGATAACTTGACTTGCACGTAAACACGTATGCCCATTGATGACTGTCAAAGTGATGAAGCGTAAATTGACTTCACAAGCAGCTGTGGTCCATGTAGCAGTATAAGGCGTTGACTTACTTAGCACTGTTCGCTGCATAGCTGACACTTCACGATGTAATCTTGAAAAAAAAAACCACGAATCTGGTCCACCAGATTGTTGAATGCTGTTTTGTGATTGTCAACATCCACAAATCCAGATTGTTTTGGGTAAGGTCATGTCGTGCCTGGACAGTGTAAAAGGTGTAGACCAGTGTAGTGTAATCGTGTATTTGGGTCACCAAATACTGAGGCACTGACAGGGTGTCACAAAACACACACTTAAACAATGTACAGCTTCCCAGGAGTGTAATGTTCGTAATAGGATGTGAGTGAGAGTTGTAGGTGTGTATGTAGATATCAGCAGATCGTGGACACAAAGTCGTATAGGTTCTTATGTAGTTGCACACCAATCTCACTCCACCACAAGTAGAAGTCATAAATGTAGTGAGTGCTGATGACTTTTCTTCAAACGTTTATTACAGGACAAACGCTAATAGACGACACAATCAATTGAACAAGGATCATGGACATCTCAAGGGTGATAATGATGATAAATATCTAGCATCATAAATCTTGCATAGCTCATGTGTAAGATGCTAGTAAAGCTGGCTTGATATTCAACGTTCTTTCATACTGTAGCTCAGAGCCCCTGACTAAACGCGTCAGGTAGTCTTTCAACAAATATACCGCACAATAAAGGCGGTTCCAGTTGCTTAATGTCAAAGTCTATGAACTTGTCTAATGAAAGTCAAGACTTCCTCTGGCTTCACACGCCAGACACTTCTTCATCTGCTCAAAGATATCGGCCGTAATATCGGGCCTCTATAATAATGTGAACAACTGTGTATTCTTCATGGGCAGGCATAATCATCCATGCCGAAACATACCGTCAACATGCGGTTTTGGTAATAATATCTCTTCACTGGGCTTCTGTATAATAGTTAGACGAATAGTCTAAGTTGGCTACATCGAGCACACATAATGGACTCTGCATCTCAAAGAACTGTGAGCTGTACTCACAGATCGACACAAAATGTTCTGCAATCTAGGCATAATAATAAAGTTTCTTTTACCTTTGACAGAATCCAAGAAATACACAAATAACACTTGTCGTCATTCTAGACGAACAGAATACCTCTGGGGAATCACAAACATCACAGTCTCACAAAAGACTATCTTTTCCCCCAGATAAAGCAGAGAAGTATAACGGACATACTAGTCCGATCAGAACCCATTTCATCACTCCCGACGGAAGTCTCTCCGTTCGCGCTCAAAAAACTTGCGCATGCGTAGACAGAACAGATCTGAGAACAGCTAACCCCCCGACTTAAGACACGTCAACACAATGAATAAAACAAAGGGAAGATAACCCCAAATCAACCTGTTCCAGGGAGTAAACATACAGTTCTCTAACTTAGATCGTCAAAAAATATTAAATAGATTTACGTCTTATGGAACCGTCAAAAACGACGGCAACAACTCCCCACCTTATCTCCTGTGTAGTTAGATCGGATGCCTAGCCTCCTGGGATAAGAACGAAAAAATAGGAGGTCCAGTGTGCAGGTTGCGCACGTTAAAAAACCGTAGACAGTTGGAAATAGTAAAGAGCACGCCAAACGACCGCTGCCGTGGCAAAAATTAAAAAATAGGAAACTTACTCATCACAAAAATATCTATAGGAAGTGTGGTTCCTGTATACACTCACTGGGATCTTTGCCGGTGCTATGGAGTTCGCGCACTGTGTTGAAATCCTCCTTGTGTGATATAAGGAGAAGATCGGTGCACTGATGGAGTTGTTCGTGTGCAATGCTGATGGTCCTTCAAACCAAACCAAAGCTAACAATGTAGCAGCACGCCATCACGAGACCTATCGTGAATAAAACCCAGGGCTGGCTGTGAATCACACAGACACACACACATACAATATTTTACCGCTGCTATATAAGACTTTGAAAGGTAGGGATCAGACAAAGAGAGAAAAAATATACCTGCTGCCTTACAGGCAGGCAGGGGACAGTCAAAGGCTAAGGAAGGCGACCCGACAGAAATGTCATTTCCGACAGAAATGCCAGTTGAATTCGGATGAATATGGCCACAGGCTTAAAGAAACAGTGCAACGTATTTCGCTTGATGATGACGTCATGAATTACAATTATGCAGAGTGATGCTCATCCCGTGAAGTCCTGCCAGGCGGTGAGAGTGTCGCATCCACTGCCTCGAAGGGGTCCAACCCATGCTACTGGTTCAATGGGTTGTTGTTTTTTTAAAAAACATTTTGCCTCGTTTTGGAGAGGCGCATTCCGTTCAACTTAGTTGGTTATATTATGGCGCATGTCCAAATACAAAAGACCTTTAGGTCTGGTGACATAGTGGTCTATGGTGCCCAACATATGGAGGAACAGAGAAACCACAAATGGCCATAACCAGTACCATTCGTGAAAAAACTGTACTAAGATAACAACAACCTCAGGCTGACCAGTGGTTTCATTGAACATATTCAAGTCGACGTCTCAGATTAAACTCAGAAACAGAAGAAGGAGAAGAATATAAGACTTTCGGAGATGACATTAGTGTGGACGGGATGGTCTGGAAATAAATGTCCTATAATTATTGGTGCCCCGGAAATTGTTGCTCGTAACTCGGCGCACATGAGTCAGAGCCTCACTGCCTCTTTAATTCTTGATAGTGCCACAGATTCAGACTTTTTTATTTAATGTTTGGGAGCATGATTTTTTTAACATTTCGTCTCTTTATTCCATACATAAATAAATATTATCACGGGTCTGGATTTAAAAAGTGAACATCATTTCTTTTTCTCCTCCTCCCGAGCACCCACTTTAGTTTTGGCAGTACCTCGTGCTTTCTTCTGTTGGTTCTTTCCTTACTTTCTCTGTTTACAACACGTCCTTATGATTTCTACCATTCCACGTCCTGCAAGTCTGTACTTGGGCTTAGATGTCTTGGCTTTGTCTACACCATAATAGATTTAAGGTAAAACCAGTGGTTTTACCACCACCGAACTGTGTACGGAACCCACAACAAAAGACAGCGTAGAACTTGGTTAGTTTGTCTCTGATTTCTGTTTCAAGAAGAGTAGTATTTCTTGAATGCAGGACATCAACCATAGGGTGTATAATTTTTTATGTCATAAGGTAGGTGTTTAACAATACTTACATTTAGATATTTATTTGACAAGTAATTCGAAAACCAACTTTGCCATCTAACATTGCAAACATATCTTACAATATTAGTCGCGAAAATCTACAGTACGGCTGTGTTCATTGTGTCTGACTTTTTATTTTTTGCAGTTTTATAAAGTAGTGTATAATTTGTAAATAAAATGTATGGCTCATTAACAAAGTAGGTCTATTTATCCACATCAGAAGTCACAATGTTTGAGATTATGAATTTTTTTCACTAAAAGCAAGAGGAAATTGAGCGTTAATGTAAAAACACTCGCTATATAACCTTATGTACCCTGCTCACAAAATGGGAAGGCTACAAGCTTTGAGTGTACGTCTGAAATACTACACTTGACAAAACAAAGTCGTGTTATGTGATTCATTATTTATGCTTTGGTTTTCCTGCTCAGATATATTACGTAAATCATGGTGGTATATGTCGCAAGAGTTGGATTCTGACATACACTTAGAGTATGTTCGGTTATTTTAGGGACAATGTGCAGTTGAGGCGGATTACCATTGATGTTGTTGTTTTCTTCTACTATGTTGCTGTGATACCCTGTTCAACCTGAAGTTTGGTTATGGTTAGTATATATTACATTGAGAGTGCAACAGTTGTTAAAATTCTAACTATCGATAGTTTCGTGGCGCGTTTTAATGTTAATACAACTTAAATTATAGAGTTTAACATAAACACAGTTTTCCAAATATTTTTAAACTCAGAGAAAAGACCCAAAAGTAATACGTATACTACATTTAAAATTTACAATATGGAGAAAACATTGCAAATTGTGACATAACTGCATATATTTAAAAATATTATTTTAAAAAAATGCGATTGCTTCCCTTAAATAGCGGCTGAGGTAAAGATTACGTCCCTGGAAAAAAAATGAAGGAAAATAATTTTGTTTTTGTTTTTCAAAAGAGGTGTGAATAAAAATTCTTCTTTTGAAAACTTTACACATATGTGAAGTAACGTCGTTCAGAATCATCGAAATGAGTTCCAAACAAGATCTCAGTTTTCTAAATGTGCTCCAGATGGTTTAAAGCTGAGATCGTTGGTTTTAATTCTTCCTCCGTCTTATACTACTGGACGAAAGTTATTGGGCTGCCATTCAGTTTAGACAAGGTTTATATTATTCTTCCTGAGCAGGGTCGATTTTCCAAATGTCCGGTAGCTTGAAATCTCTCAAAAAGTCTCTGAATGGCAGAGTGGCACACTGTTAAACGTCTTGCAACATGACGAACAGATTGACCATCATGAATCCATGCCATGGCTCGACCACGGTCTACATTGCTGAGACTTCTCCTTGGTGGCATGGCTAATGCAGTGATCATTTCGACCACTTGTCATACTGATTTATTGCATACCAACGGTGAACACTCTTTACCGATGATCATTTTCCACGTGCATTCAAATTCAACTCACTTTTTCACCTTTTGAACTAGTGGGGCGTGTTGCAAAAACCACGAGTTTTTGCAGCAACAATGGCAATTTTCACGTGCGGGTTAAAGTGACCCAGTTTTTGGACATTAAAAAAAAAAAATTAACCTAGTGCACACAGAAATGTATACACAGTTCTCTGAGCTCAGTTTTAATGACAGTATCACTTGTCTTTACAGTTTGCCAATCAATTATATAAACCTTGTCTAAACTGAATGGCTGCCCTTACCTTTTGTCCAGTAGTATATTTTGGAAGGGAACTCGTGGCCGAGCGGTTAGGATACCAGTCTTTGAAGTAATATTCATCACCATCGTCATGATAATCATCATCATTATTATACTTTTCTCTCCTTACGGCGCATAGGCCACCACGGTAGCTCGTTTTGAGGCAGGAAGCCTGCGCCAACCATTGACATGCTCCTGTAGCGTGGTTTCTGTGGCAATCTGTTGTCAAAGATGAGATTTTTTTCTATCGGTGGAGTGGAGGGGGGTAAGTACCTATATTGTACACTGCGTGACGACAGCAAGGGACAAGCCGCCTTTATTTTTTGGACCTTAAGCCCCCACCTCCCGATTATTCTCCTTAACCACCAACATTAATACCACTCCCGACTACTCTCCTTAACCACCAACATGAATACCACTCCCGACTACTCTCCTTAACCACCAACATTAAAATCGATCTTGACTACTCTCCTTAACCACCAACATGAATACCCTCCCGACTACTCTCCTTAACCACCAAAATTAAAACCGATCCTGACTACTCTCCTTAACCACCAACATGAATACCACTCACGACTACTCTGCTTAACCACCAACATTAAAACTGATCCTGACTACTCTCCTTAACCACTAGCATTAATAAATTCTCCCGACTTCTCTCCTTCTACTTCTCACTAACATATTTCACACACGTATTACTCCATTTAATTTGCACACGCCGTCTATTAAATATATTAGGTCAATAAAAAATATGGCAAAGACGGCTTGCAGAATATGCAGTATTTAGAATTAGCGCTACAGATTACAATCTATGTCTTCTGAAGTGTACGGTTCCCACGACAGTTATATTCTGGTAATGTCACAACAACCTCCGGTAGCTTTATTCCAAATTGTGATGTCTGCCGAGAGATATATTTGTAAAACCTTTACGATTACTCTTTTATTACAAGTCGTTACTTCGGCAAAATGTTTTATCGAATTCCAAAACTCTAGTTTGACGCGAGAGTGACAACGGACTAGGAAAAAAATAATATTAATATAATTACAGATTTGTACTGGCAGAGAGGCACATAGGTGACGGATGTAGTTGTTATGGGCTTTTCACTGATTTAAATGGGTTAGTCCTAGTATTATCTTTCTTACAATTATTTAATCGTCTGTTCTGTGTTCCACCCGGTATCGATATTGATTACAACCCTGGATTCTCTTGATACTTCTTTCAAGTAATTGCATTTTAAACGTGCTTTCAATAAAAGTTCATATACATTTGAATGACCGTGTTATATCGTTTTATTTCATATTACCAGTGTGACAGCGTGTGTATTCATTTGAAGGTCAATGGTCATTCTTCGTAAAAACAGTCATAACTGGAACCTTGAATACGTTACTGCATAAGACCAGTTTTTGACGACATAATAATTTAATAAGGATTCATTCTTCCATCATGAACCACAGACAATACTTAATATAGTTCACATCAAGAGCACTGGATACATTATAGCGTAGAGTCTATATTTCACAGACATTGCATGTCCGATACATTATCGTTATAATTAACGTTCGATTATATTTCCACTAAAACTGTTTGGTATAATTATTGTATTTATACAGAATTAAACATTCTGCTAGTTCTATTAGATACACTGTCTAATATATAAATTTACTTTGGCATTCAACGCCAGGCTTAATAAGCACTACATATTCTAACTGCGTTTCATATTTTACGACTTACGTTAATCATAAATTATTGCGGCTAATATTGCCATCTTATATTTTAAGACTCAAGGGTCCTTATACATTCTTTATTTCTGCTTTAAATATAACTTTCTAGTTATGCACTATCACGTTTGAGTGGTTATACCCCATCTTTAAAATATTGGCTAAGTGGCCATGCCACATATTTTGAAACACTGCCATTTGCCTTGAAGGCCACACAACCACCGTCGTTACTATGTCTAACGCGTCATGAATCGATATATGCGATCTATTTCATTTATTTATTCAACCGAGGTGTTTCAAGGTGCAACCATCCGAATCGAGCTCAAACCCAGATGCTTGCAAACCATGCAACAATCCTCAACAGTAGTAGTATTGAGTTAGTTCTGGGGGTGGAAGGGGGTGGGGGTGGGGGGGGGGGGGGGTTAATGGTGAGGAGTGGAAAGGTAGCTGTCTCTTTTGTCGTGAAACATTCTAATCCACATATATAAATTAAAAATTAAATGTAAAGCCTAACGAATTAATTCTATAAAAGGAAAGAAGAATGGTAAAAGACCAGTGCTTTTCACACTAGCGTACACCTGCGTTGTAGAACGCCATAATGACTGAACCCGAGATCCCCTTTTTCTACTTTGTCTGCATAATTGTAACGCTTTCACGTTTGCTAGTTTTTTTTTTTTTTTTTTTTTTTTTTTTTTTTTTTTTTCCGTACGCCCGCTAATACTCGAGGCGAAATCTCAGGTTATTATTAATGTCTAACCTGACATTGATTTTACGTGAGTATCCCTTTTTCTTGTACAGAGACAGGTGTCCCTCGCCATTCAGGCAAATACTCTCCGATTTCGGAGGTACCCATTAGAGCTGGGTCGGCTCAGGAGCCGCCAATCCCTGGTCGACGACACTCCTTCAAATGTCCTCGCCAGGTCTCGAGTTAATCCAGTCCAAATCCCGGTCGACGAAAAATCCTCAAATGCCGTCGCCCGGGTTTGATCCTGAATCACCCGGTCGCCAGAGCGGTGTGGTAACCACTACGCTAGCGCGGCTCCTACGTTTGCTAGTAAAGCCTACTACATCAACTACACGCGTTTCAAAAAAAAAAAAAAAAAAAAAACTGGTACTGTGTTTCTTAGAAAACCTTGAGATACGCACACTGCTTAATGACCTAGATTTAATATTACATTAATGTCATTATATACACTGCGTAAACTAAAAGACAGACGGGCTTAAAAGAGAGAGAGAGAGAGAGAGGGGGGGGGGGGGTACGGAGGAACGCATGCAATACTACCACAGTCTCGCGATATAAAATTAATGCTACCCCACGCGAAAGGCACGCAGGCTTGCTTTTTTTCTTCAAATAAACAGGGACAAAAAACACTACCAATACGAGGTAAGGTTTTAAAAAACATGGTTAATGCTTATTAGGAAACATGACACAATACTGTTTTACGTCTGAAATCCTGACATTAGCCTGACAGTACAGAAGACACCCCATCGTATAGGAGTGAACGGGTGGTAGAAGAAAATACATATTCTGAACGAAGCCACTTGGCCCCATTAAATTTATATATTTGGGTTCCTTAGGACTTGCTGACAAAGAATATGTTAAGTGTTACGCAAATAGTCTAGGAATTAACAAATTATAGCCAAAATATTATAGTTGTGTTGTCTGACAGCACAAGATCAGATTTGCTCATGTTTGGAAACTGCTTTAGGGGGAAGGAGGCCAACACGTTAAATCCGATTTGATTGGCTAGAATTATATGTAAGGCGAAACATGATTAGTCGACTGCAAATACTAATTTTGGTTGTTAAGGGAAACGGTAGGAAGGGTACTTTTTTCAAATGCTTTTGTAAACATGGTCTTATTGGCTAGACCATTTAATATAGTCAATTAGGAGCGTCGGTTCAGTGCCACTTATTGAAATTAAACTGTGTAGAAGCAAGTGCGTTGAGAACCAGTTCATATTTTTCTAATGAAAGCCTGGGACAGAGGCAGATCGGAATTGTGCCATAACTCATCGCCAGTCAAAGTATTTGTTTAATATTTCCTTGAATTGTGGGACCGTGGTACTAACGTATTAAAGCAGCACCTGGTCTGAGTTTTGCTGAATCCAGAGGCTGGTAGTATACTCCTTGGTCAAGATATCAACCAGTGTTGTTTCTCAAGGAAACGGTGAAGCAAGCGAGCAGTGGAGACTGTTTCCTGCCGCCCACACAGAAGTTTAGATTTCGTGGCCAGAGCAGCTCAATCTTGTGTATACCCCCCTCTAAAAGTGACTTTACCTTAAATCAAGAGGGACATTTATTTGTTTCAAATAAAAAGAAACTGTGAACCTTTCCAATATTATTTCCACCAGAAACAAACCCTTGAAGTCATGATGACAAACAACAACCTAGCTTGAAAAGCCAGTATTACCTCATAGTACTACAGCACAACTTACACACATATTGCAATAATAATATATGTCAATACAAAGATCCTATCTATAAATTGTGTACATACAACTTGTGATTACATTTGATTGTGATTCCTGATTCACTTTGTAGTTGAATCAGGATATCTATTATTGATAGGAATTAATACATATTTTAAAAGTTAACACCCTACTTATTAAGATAGTCTTATAGAGTGTTCTATGTATGTGAGTGTCACAGTGTTGTAAAGTATTGAGGATTAAATTAAATTGTTTATCTGTCTGTTGGTTGTTGTGAACATACACTTCATCATTATCATAACCCTAGACATTCAACGTAGTCATCACAATATTCCAGAATAAGTCTGACTGAGGTATAAATGTGGTAGCAAAGTAAGGTCATCTGTAATACACCACACTTATTAGATACAGATACCTTCACAGCTGATCTCAGTCAGTACACTAAGTCCCCTATAAATATTTATAACATCCCACTTTACCACATCTTTTCATCGTTTTCTTCAGAACAGTTCTTGACGTCATCATCGTCATTGTGGCGAAAGGTTTTTTATTGTGTGTAGTGTCAGTAGTATTACTGAAGAAAACAAAAATAGAAATTCTGTATGAAAATGTCCCAGTTTAGCAGAAAACCAATGGTATCACATGCTAGTTACGGTTGTGAATGATCTGAGTTAGAATTAGTTATAGTAAAGTCACAACATACGGTGCCATTGCCATCACAGGTGTCAATACCTTGTCGAGGTATGGCAGCTTGCTTACCCTGATTACCCCCAGAGCAATGCCAGCAGGAGTTTTACTCCTGGAAGGTTCTAATAAGCTGGACAGGTTTGCGTGGGCAGGGAACAGACTGAAGCAGACACTCTGGTCCTCCAGTTTGGGGGTTTTAGCACAACCCGGCCTGCCGAAGACGGAGTGTGTTAGCTACGGCGCAGACACCGGGAAAAATTAGGACACACACGCTTTTGCGGTATGGAGTCATGCGACAATCTCGACTTACGTCATGGCGTCGCTCCTATCAGCTACAACCGGGGAGGAGCGGAGCCGGGCCCCTAGCCTCGAAAGGGCCCACCCAAGCAACCGGTGCCTTTGCCAACCAAATGGTCGGGAGAAGGCAAAGTAGAGCAACTGACCAACCAACCCACTATCTTACAGTGGCTCAATGGAATGCAGAAGGAGTGAGGAACAAGAAACCGGAGTTACAAGAATTCCTCACTGAAAATAACATTGATATAATCTGCATCCAAGAAACTCACCTAAAAGATACCCAACGATTCTTTGTACGTGGATACCAATCCTTCCGCCAAGACAGTGCAAAAAGAACTAAGGGAGGAATCCTCACACTGATTAAAACCTCAATCCCAGCAGTAGAGACACACAGATCTGGTGAGGACGAACTTGAATACATAACAGTCCAACTACTGCTGCCCAGTGGAGACTTAATGATCACAAACTGCTACAGCCCTCCAACCACAACTCTGGAGCTACACAAAGTGAAGCTTGCAGCATCGAGACACCTCATTATGGGTGACTTCAATAGCCACTCACCCAGCTGGGGCTATAACGCAACAGATCCAAGAGGAGAAGAGGTGGAAGATTGGATGGTAGAGAATAAACTAATTCTAATAAACCAACCAGAGGATAAGCCCACCTTCTATTCCAGAGTATGGAAAACAACGAGCACACCAGATCTTGCTATGGCTACAGATGACATACATCGACTCACCACCAGAACAGTAAATACTCAACTTGGGGGGTAGCGACCATGTACCAGTCACATTACAGATATCTGAGATAAGAAGTGCAGGAGAAATCAATATGTCTCCTAGCTGGAATTTCAAAAAAGCAAACTGGGGATTTTTTAAAGAACAAGCTGACAATTTCTGTCAGAACATTGCCCACTCAAATAACATCAATAAAAACATCTCCATCATCAGTGAGGCAATCATCCAAGCAGCAAAGAAGTCAATTCCACGAGGTAAACGACGAGACTACAAACCATACTGGAGTGACAACCTGGGAAAACTCCATAGTGAATTAAATAAAGCACGGGAAACTATGGAGCAAAATCCCACATTAGAGAACACACAGAGGCACAACAGCATAAAACAAGCTTTCAATGAACAAAAGAAAGCTGAAATCCAAAGGAGCTGGCACCAGAAGACTAGCAGTCTCAACATGGAAAAGGACTCAAGCAAGCTATGGAATCTGACAAGAGTGCTAAATGAAGAAACAACAACCAGCTACTGTAAGACTGTCATCAAGGAAAATGAAAAATACCACACAGGAAAGATGGCAGCAAACATCCTGGCAGATTTCTACAAGGAAGAAAGCACCACATCACTTTCACATGCACGGATCCAAGAAGTACGTAAGGAAGTAAAAGAAAAACTGAAGCACCAAAACCCAGATATCTGCATGAAGTCACCCCTTACTATGAGAGAACTCAGTGCTGCCATAACAAAACTAAAGAACAGAAAAGCTCCAGGAAAAGATGGCATCACAAATGATATGATCAAGAACCTTGGACCTGTAGCCAGGCACAAGCTCCTCCTAATCTTCAATCAGTCATGGAGTACTGGAAAATTTCCAGATCAATGGCGAGAAGCAATCATTGTTCCCATCAGAAAGAAACAAAAGGAGAAAACAAGCAAGTCCAGCTACCGACCAGTTAGCCTACTGAGCTGTCTGGGTAAGGTAATGGAAAGAATGGTGAACTCAAGATTACTGAAACATCTGGAAAAAAACCATCTGGTTGATAACACACAGTCAGCATTTAGGAAAAATCGCAGCACCGAAGACCAACTAGTATATCTAGCCCAGGAAGTAGAAAATGCCTTTCAGGAGAAAAAGAAAGTGCTGGCGGTTTTTGTAGACTTGACAAAAGCCTTTGACAAGGTATGGAAAGAAGGACTCCTCCTTAAGATGCTCAACAGCAAAATTGAAGGGAGAATGTTCAACTGGATACGGGACTTTCTTCGATACCGCACAGCAAGAGTAAAACTTGACGGGAAACTGAGCCATCGCGTCACTCTACAACAGGGTGTGCCACAAGGAGGAGTTATCTCCCCCACACTTTTTATCATATATATAAATGATATTGCAGAGAAACTGTCCGGGCATATCTCCAGGGCTCTTCATGCTGACGATTTTGCTGCCTGGTGTGCTGCTGAACATTTGCCTATTGCGAAGTACAGGATGCAAGCAGCGCTAAATACCATCGGTAAATGGGCATCAGATTGGGGAGTACAGATAAACCTCTCCAAGACAGTAGCAACCTGCTTCTCTCTGTCAAATCGCCGAGAAACGATTAAACTGCAGCTAAATGGAAGTGAACTTCCAATCGAGGAAAACCCAACATACCTAGGAGTCAAGTTGGATAAGAGACTCACCTGGAAGCCGCACATAAAAGCAGTAGAACAGAGAGCAATAATAAAGCTCTCTATTATGAAGAAACTGGCTGGCACAAGTTGGGGGGCAAATACCAACATACTAAAAAAAGTCTATACAGGCACAGTCAGACCTGTACTTGAATATGGCATGTCAGCCTGGGCCACAGCATCTAAAACAAACACAGAATGTCTAGGGAAAGTGCAAAATTCAGGCCTTAGACTAATCACTGGAGGGATGAAGACTTCTCCAATCCAGGCAATGGAGCGATACACCAACATCCGCTCTCTTGATGACAGACGTGAGGAAAAGGTATTCACTCACAGTGAGAAGCTTCTACGAATGCTAAGACATCCAATGCATGCCAAACTCCATAGTGTGACAAAGAACAGGCTGAAAAGAACCAGCTTCATAAACATCTCCAAACATTTGCATCGATGCCATGAAGACCTCCTCCCAAATCGATCTACTGAGATTGAAATGTTAATTGATTACGAGGAGCCAGACGACTGCCATGGAAATATATCTATCATCACAGAAGTCCCTGAAATAAAAAAGAAAGGCCACCTGACCCCTCAACAACTAAAAACTTTGGCTCAAGAAATGATTGAAGAAAAGTACAACCCGAAGGAGTGGACACATGCATACACAGATGGATCTGCTGAGGGGGCAGTAAAGAACGGTGGAGGAGGCATTTTTATAAGATTCCTAAATGGAAAGATCATCTGAAAGGCCTTCCCAACTGGAAAGATCTCCAATTTTAGGGCAGAAGCTATGGCACTACTGCAAGCCCTGAAGATCCTCACCAGACCTGAACAGCAGCCACAAGCTAAGATAGTAATCTTCACTGACTGCAGATCATTACTTGAATCAATACAAAACACCAGAAATGATAACATGATGAATGAGATCAGATCTGAGCTTAACATCATCCAAAGGTCATCAACCATTGCCCTTCAGTGGTTACCTGCCCATTGTGGAATCGCTGGTAATGAGAAAGCAGATGCTCTATCAAGAAGTGGCAGTAAAATGGAACAATACAGCCACCCATTGCCCTATCGGGAAGCAAAAACCATCATCCACAACAAGTACAAAAATCAGTGGAAGGAGGAAGGGGATATATACAGCAGAGATGACCCAATCCACCACCTAAACAGACACCAACAGACGACAATTTTCCGCCTGAGAACTGGTCACTGCAGATTACTTGGACATCTCTATCGCCTCAAGATATCCCACACGAATGAATGCCCTTGTGGAACTGATATCCAGACTCCAGAACACATTCTCCAGAACTGTCCAACCCATGATAAATTGCGACGTGCGACCTGGCCAAAAGGTGATGAGCTCCAGCAGAAGCTATGGGGCTGCCGCGCCGACCTGGAAAAGACTGTGGACTTCGTCCTGGCGACAGGCCTGCAGATTTAGCATGACTACAAACCGAACGCAGAAGAAGAAGAACCAACACTACAACAATACAATGCTACGCACCAACAAATGACAGAGGCGAAGAGGTCAAGTATGTATTCTATCAACAACTGCAAACAGAAATAGAAGACACACCAAGATACGATCTTATCGTAGTAATGGGAGACCTCAATGCGAAAGTTTGAACACACAATACATCCTTGTATAATGAAAGAGTAATGGGGAAATGCGGCAGCGGAACAGCAAACGAAAACGGGGGATAAATTAACAAGTTTATGTAGCATAAACAACCTTGTCATTGGAGGAACACTTTCCCCACATACACAAATTTACAAATTATCATGGAAATCACCAAATGGTCAGGACAGAAAGCAGATAGACCACATTATGATTAATGGTAGATGGAGACATGCATTATAAGATGTGAAGGTAAGAAGAGGTGCAGATGTGGGAAGTGACCACCATTTAGTAATAGCAAAACTGATGGTGACTATCAGAACTGCTGGACCAACTGTAACTACACAGAAAAGGTTTGACATCAGCAAATTGAAGAACCTCCTTACCAGAAAAGCTTTTGCGGCTGATATAAAGAAACGATTCCAAATTGCCACAAGTCAGGAAAAGACATCGTGTGTTGATATAGACCAGAAATTCCACAACATTTCAACAATATGTAAGGAAAGCAGCAAATCACGCGTGGGATTCCAGGAAAGGAAGAAGCAAGACTGGATAACACCAGAAACATTAAACACCATAACGATGAGAAAGGAAATGAAAAGAAAGAAAACAAAAGCGAAGTCCCCCAGGTTAAAGCAACTATATAGCGAACAGTACAGTCAGCTGGTCAAGGAAGTTAAACGCCACACCCGAGCCAACAACAGGAATTTCCTAGACGATCTTGCAAGACAGGCAGATGAGGCAGCACTGAGAAAAGAATAAAGCACAGTATACAAAATAACTAAAACCATCAGCTGAAAACGAGGTGCAAACAATATTACCTTAGTAAGAGATAAGCAAGGAAATCTCATCACGACAGCAAAGGGACAGGAAACAAGATGGGCAGAGCATTTCAGAGAAACTCTGAACAAGAAACCACCTGAGACACAGTTGAGTGTTCCTGGGGCTGAAAACGATCTAGATGTTAATACAGACATTCCACGGGAAGAAGAAATCATCACAGCAATCAAATGGTTCAAAAAAGGTTATTTTTGATTTGCATATAATAATTGTGTTTTCAATATTTACAAGCCTTTTTACTTCGATATTCTTTTTGAATTATGTGTTTATCTGTAATAGTTTATGAGTTATCAATGTTCAAAGAGAATGAGTGAGTTCCAAAAATTGCTGACTTTTAGTCCCAAAATATGCTTTTTTGCTAACCTTCATATTGTAATGTATACCAAATAATAAACACTCCCTAGAAAAAAGATACCCAATACAACGAATACAATGAATACTCCTTTTTCATCCATTATGGCGGTAAAAAAATAAAAACATAAATGTGATTGAAACTTTGAGTTAATTTGTGGAAATACGTGAATATATTTGTGATAATTATGCCTTCAGACAAAAAGTTCGGTAAAGGTATATTAAAGAAGCGTAAATTTCATGGCAATCAACATACGGCTGGACGAAATGAAAGGAAAACAATCCTACAGAATGCATCGACATTCGGTACTGAGCCATGCGTTCATAGTTCCTCACCATCGATGCAGACTGAATGTTTTGATATTGGAATGAAACGAAATGCCACGCCCCTTTCACGATCAGAGCAGAAAAGTCTGGACATTAGCAACCTAACATATGACTCTGATGAGGATATGTTTGAGCGAAGCTGTGACACAGATTCTGCAGAAACTGACAAGGAAGGTAATTATAATGTTAATGATACTGATTTGCTTGAGGGGCACAGAATTCTTGGTCAGAACATTGCTGAAAAATTGTTGTGTACCTTTTGCCAAAGTTATGTACAATTAGTTGAAGTCAAAAGGCAAGGACTTGGGAGTGAATTTGTATTTCATTGTAACAGTGCAAACTGTCATGAACAAAAACATTTCCCTTCAAGTAGTCAGCTCTCAGTAGGGAATGCAAAGATAAATCTTATCAATCGGCGTGCAGCTTTTGCCACGCCCGAAATGGCTGCAGTCACACCGACTTAAACACTTTCTGTGGTATAATGGATTTACCACCCCCAGTTAGACACAGCAGCAATGCTATTATACAGAAAGGAATGGAGGATGCTGCTACTAGGGTGCAAATTATTAGCATGAAAAATGCTGCTGTTCAAGAGTATGGGAGTGCAGAAGAAGGTGACAATAAGTTCCGAGACATTGATGTATCTTGTGATGGTACCTGGATGACCAGAGGCCATTCATCTATTGTTGGTGCCACAACTGTGATTGGCTTGCAAACTGGAAAGGTAATAGATACTCAGACAAAAAGTAAAAAGTGCAAATCTTGTCAGTACTGGGAGAAACAAGACTACAACACAGACAAATTTCAACAATGGAAACAAAGTCATGCTGAGGTTTGTACGATGACCCATCACGGATCCTCAGGGTCAATGGAAGCAGCAGCAGCTTGTAACATGTTTTCTTGCTCAGCAGACAAGTATAATCTCAGGTATACAAAGTTCATTGGGGACGGAGACATTAACAGTTTCAAAAAGGTGTTTGATCCAAGCCTTATGGAGAGGATTGTCTGATAGAAAAAATTGAATGTGTGGGTCATGTTCAGAAAAGAATGGGTACTCGGCTGAGAAATCTTAAGAAACTTTCTAAAAAGAAGTCTTTGCCTGATGGTAAATCCATAGGTGGTAAGGGTAGACTAACAGATAGTGTCATTGATAAGCTACAAGTATACTTTGGAAATGCCATACGAGCTAACAAAAACTACCTTTGGAAAATGCGAGAAGAGGTTTGGGCGGTGTGTTTCCATAAGACAACAACAGATGATAATCCTGTTCATAACTTTTGCAACATTGACTGGTGTCCCTACAACACGCAGTCAGAGATAGCATAGTGAATGACTTTAAGCACAAGGGAAACCTTCCAATTGCTGTCATGGAGGCTATTAAGCCCATATTCAAAGACCTCTCCAAGACAGAATTACTGAGAAAGTGCCTGCAAGGTTACACTCAAAATTCTAATGAATCATTGAACAGTTTAATATGGAAATATTGCCCTAAAATAAAAAATCAAGGACTTTCAACTGTAAATACAGCTGTTGCAATTGCTGTGTGCATCTTTAATGATGGAGCTAACAGCCTGAAAACAATCCTTCAGGAATGGGACATTTAGCCGCGAAAATTTATGCATACTGTTACGCACAGAATTTTTCTAAGACTTTGTATAATTAACTTGCCTGAATTGTACACTGTAATTTTTTCTTGGTCGAAGGTAAATAACCCTTGTTTGACTGTGATTACATTTTCAATGGTGGTCACCTTCTCTTGTGTCCTGTCTCGCCGGTCCATTTTTTTCGATCGATGTCAGATCATTCTCCTTATATGGTAGCGTCGGTCAACTGTTTCTTGGAATGATTGAAACCAGAGTTGATGTTTTATTCCCTGTCCATATAAGGCGTGATTTTGTTCATATCTTTGTCTGGTATGTCTCCTACATCGTCCTGTGTGAGGGTTACTCAGGTGTTTGCGTTCTGCGCATGTCTGAACTTTAGGAGAGTTTTTGAAAGGTCTTCCACCCGGGGGATTCGACAAGATGTTTTGAGCAGAGAGGAAGCATCCTGCGTCTGTGATCTTTTGATAGGGAATTGGTAGTCCTCCTGTGAATTAGTTTAGCTAACGAGGTCTTTCCCTATATGATTCGAAAACGCCTGGAGGCGTATGTGTTGTGGTGTGATTTCGAAGCAAGGTAATACCCTCCTTATGTTCAAATCTGTAATCTATTTTGATGTTTGACATTGGCCGTTCTCTGCTCAGTTACCAGTTACAGGAAGGAGAGTTTCTTCTACTAGAGATTACACCCCAGGTATCTTCATACCTGAGATTTAGATGTATACGGGTCATGCTAGGCCCAGAGAACAGTTTCTATGCTCTTTGAACTTCGCAATGCTAGCGACGGTATCTACAGCGAGGTTAGACTTAGAAAATCTACAAAGGTCAATCTGACCTGTATTCTTGAAACGCCATTCCCGTGCGTTCAGTGGTGAACTCATTTACATATCTGATCGGATAGCATCAGAGAGGAGTTTGTTAGACTTATGTACATTATGATATGAACCTGACGCTGTTGTAAGCTGGAATATATATATATATATATATATATATATATATATATATATATATATATATATATATATATATATATATATATATATATATATATATATATCAGCTCATAGGATTTGCAAGATCCATTGGAAAACTTTATGTATGCACATTACCATGTACTACAGTGACTATGACTTATGTAAAATCGATGTACAGTACCTGTTTTGTGGTGTCAGAAAATAAACGATGGAAAACGTCAATAGCAGTTTACACCCTTCTATGACTTTTCATGTCATACCACATGTGTTGTGAACCTGTGAAACCACATCACCTACACTCGCAACCAGCACCCATAAACCAGACAAGACACCTCACACTCCAGCCTATAACCTACCTGGTGTCTATAGGGGTGGGACTTTATATGGCTACACACTAGCAACGACTGTGGACTTATACCTGCAACATTGGTGGCTTACCGTTTATAGTGGCCAGTAGTCAGCCATAAACCACCCTTATCACATACATTCTGTGTAGAAAAAGACAGTCTTCGCATAAAACATTCACAAAGGAAAGTTAAAGCTGCTTCTCTTGAAGCAAGAAGAGCCAAGAGACGTAGGAGGCTTGTCCTGGATGAAGAGCAGACACAAAGAGAGGATCAGTCGTATGTTCCTGGGGGATACTGAGCTCTTATCAGATAAGTGTTTTAACATTTTAAAAACTAAACTTTAACGAAAACAGGGCCTGCGATTCACAGTTCCAGTGATATTTCTACAATTTTAAAGCTATAGCCTTCAAATTTTACACACTTATAGCCCATGTTATCCTTTATGGCATGAATCTCCACTTTCTTCTTTCATGGTATAGAAACAGAGATATTGCTATACAAATTTCTAAATTTGTGCCATTTAAAAGGGTCATATTGCAAGAGCCATATCTACAAAGCTCATTGGGGTAGACATTGTTGGGTGGTTCACGCCATAGGTAGGGATGTTATGCACATCATCTGCTGGTTTGGCATTCTTTGCACTTCTTATGTGAGTGAAATTCATTCCCAGGTGCACTGGGGGTTTTCCTTTCATTTTTTTTTTATCACTTCCTGTTAATTAATTATTTTCACATAAAACATTAAAATGTATAAAGTAAACTTTGTTCATCATAAAACATAATATCTCTTGTAACATGTGGCCAAATTTTATGTCAACAAGTTCGTTAGTTATTTTTCTGTTAATTTTTTAAAAAGATAACCCATTTTTGGCTGGGTGTGCCCCCTTGTGCGGAGAGCTGGAGAGTTACAGAGAAGGAAATGTCGAAATTGTCCTCTTTTCACACAACATGCCTAAGAAAAATTCTCCGAACCTTTTGGCCGAATACAATCACCAACCAAGATCTGCTTACTCGGAGCAAGCAAGAGGACATGCACACCATCATAGCTGGAAGACGCTGGAGCTGGGTTGGCCATGTCCTCAGAAGAGACACAGATGCCATCACAAGAACAGCTATGCTATGGACCCCTGAAGGAAAACGAAAGAGAGGCCGACCAAAAACAACTTGGCGGAGGACTGTGGAGGCTGAGATGCAAAGAATGAACCAGAGTTGGGGCACTGTACGAAGGATGGCCGCCGACCGAGCAAAGTGGAATCAATTTGTTGTTGCCCTACAAGACGCCACCAGGCGTAATGGCCACTGACTGCTTTGACGGTCGGCGGCTAAGGATCAAAGAAGAAGAAGAAGTGCTCCCTTAAATGAAGAGCTATTTAAGACAGACCCTGAGCTTGCAGCAGAACTATTAGAACCACTATTTGCACGCGTCCAGAAAACAGGGACAACATCAAAGAAGTGGAACAAAGGAATAATTGTCAAATTGCCCAAGAAGGGAGATCTTGCAGACTGCAATAATTAGGAGAGGAATCACTCTTCTGTCAGTTCCCAGTAAAATATTAGGCAGGATAATTATACAGAGAATTTCAAAAGCAGTAGAACACAAACTGAGGAAAGAACAAGCAGGATTTAGAAAGAACAGAAGATGTGTAGATCATATATTTACCCTCGGGAACATTACAGAGCAGTGCTCAGAATGGCAGAGACAGTTGTACATTAATTTCGTTGATTTTGAAAAGGCTTTTGACAGTATATATGGGGACAGTTTCTGGAAAATACTGAGGGCTTATGGAATTCCAAGCTGCATAGTGTCAGTCATAAAAAGCATTTATGCCAACTTTACGTGTAGCGTAGGACAGAGCAACCTTCCCTTTGAGGTGAAGACAGGAGTACGACAGGGATGCCCCTTATCAACCACACTGTTCTTAACAGTCATATACTGGGTGATGCGACAGACACCAGAGGGCAGTCCAAGAGAAAAAAGATGGGCTACCTTTTCTACATTGGATGATCTGGAATATGCAGATGACATTGCACTACTAGCAAATTCGCATCAACACATCCAGGAAAAACGGATAGACTTAATAGGTATAGCCGGCAGGTGGGCCTGCACATCAATCTAAAGAAGACAGAGGTAATGGCACTCAATGTGAGCAGCCCCGAGCCCATAACAGTAAGGAATCAACAACTGGAACAGACAGACGCCTTCTCATACCTAGAATACATAGTAACACCAGATTGCGGAGCAAGCGAAGACATCAACAACAGAATGAACAAAGCAAGAACAGCCTTTTATAGTCTAAACAACATCTGAAAGTCCTCAGTACAGCACAAGCACAAAATTAAGATTATATCAGAGCTGTGTGCTTTCTGTGCTTCTCTATGGTGCGGAATGCTGGAGCATAACAGAGAAGAAAATGTTGAAATTGTCCTCTTTTCACATAACCTGCCTAAAAACATTCTCCGAATCTTTTGGCCGAATACCATCCCCAACCAAGAACTGCTTACTGGAGCAAGCAAGAGGACATGCACACCATCATAGCTGGCAGACGCTGGAGTTGGGTTGGCCATGTCCTCAGAAGAGACCCCGATGCCATCACAAGAACAGCTATGCTATGGACCCCTGAAGGAAAACAAAAGAGAGACCGACCAAAAACAACTTGGCGGAGGACTGTGGAGGCTGAGATGCAAAGAATGAACCAGAGTTGAGACACTGTACGAAGGATGGCCACCGACCGAGCAAAGTGGAATCAATTTGTTGTTGCCCTACAAGATGCCACCAGGCGTGATGGCCACTGACTGCTTTGACGGTTGGCGGCTATGGATCGAAGAGGAAGAAGAAGAATACGGTGCCATGTTGCCTTGTAACCACCTGTAATATTTAAATAAACCAGAACGAAACTCAACTTCAACAGTTATAAAATTGAAAAAGTCAGATGAGAGCAATTTATGGGTTTAATATGTACATCTTTCTAATTTTATGCTGAATTGTGAATGGTGGAAGATGGTAATCAATGGATACGTATATTTACAAAATTTGGATGACGGTGAATTTATTTCTATGTAACTTAATTAAAGGTCCTTTTTTGGATCTTCCACTTGTATAGAAATAAAAAAAGTTTATCAGCTGTGCTGTTACACTAGTTTCTGTCTATGTTAAAATCAGTAATGTTCATCATAGACTTTTGACATTTCACATATGCCGCAAGAATTGGTCCTATTGTATACTCAACTTTTGAGTAAGCTCTGTTGTTGGTATGATGACACTTAACGCTGTGTTCTGATGTTCTTTACATTAGCTCACCCAACACTGAGGGGGACTAAGGCCGTGGAACAGATAACAATCAATTGGCTCATGTGAAGTTCCAGTCAGCTTGGATTGAACTCAACTCTAGATCTCAGGTTTTGATGACTCATACAAACCTGTTGTTAAGTCATATTTTTTTAGTAGGAGTTAAGTGTTAAGGATTTTTATGTACGGGGCTGATGTTTGCTAGTAAGCAGTTTAAAGTAATGAGTAGATTTTTTATTTGGGTACTTCTTCTTCGTTCGCCCTGAAAAGAACGGTGGTTGCGTTGTGTCTGTTTACGCCTAAGCTGTGATATCTGCACCTTTCGGTCGACACATCCGACTTCTGCACGGCATTTTTTAGGACCGGGTTTGCATTCCCATTGCGATCCACACTCGCTCAGCCAGACTGCACTGCAGCAGACTGTTTCCAGGACCACCACGTGGAGGTGGAGTGCAGTCTTGACCAGCTCTGATTCGCTGGTCCTGACGCAGGCAGTCAAGCTATGATTCGCTGACTGCGTTCTCTATTGCTGCGTCTTTGGGTCCCATTTGGGTACTTTTTGTAAGATAATTTTGGAACATAGCTCACTGAAGCTCATGTGTTAGGATTGAAGATATTGTTGAGGCCATGGATTATACCGGCCATCATCATCATTTATAATGTTCCTATGATGGATTTTTCCTGTTATTATAATGTACAGTGAGTTGCTGTGTATGCAACCAATTTCTGGATATGTGTAGTAACCTATGACAATGTTGCTGTTCCTTCGTGTACTTTGCGATGTAACTGTGTCGTAAATAAACTGTGTAAAGTTGAACTGGTTGGTCTGTTTCATGACCTTACGTTACTGTTGTGTGGGTGAGAGGATAGCAGAATACAACACACCTGAAGAACCCATGACAACCACGTATTGTTAGATTGTACAACTGTCGGCCACCTGTAAGCCCGACCATACTGACTTTGTCCTTGTCAGTGACCCGACATACACACCTACCACCACAAACACTCACACAGTAGCAGAAGTGATGGCTGTGTGGTCGGCTGATGCTGTTAAAGTAAACAAACTTTAACACCTGTGAACAAGGATATATGTGTGGCTAGTCCGTGTTATGGAGCCCACACATCCTAGTGTGTATGATATGAGCGTGTCTCCGGTGTTTCCATGTATTATGAATGATGCATGGTTCAGTATTATTTAGCAATGGCGAGACATGATAAGTGTCTAACTGCAGAACATTTTCTCAAATAATATAATTCATAAATAAATCAAATCACATTGTATACATAGGTATGATGCAACCGTTGCCTTCCACATATGGAATGTCAAGTCAGCTTTGAAAAGTGCTGTACTTGCTAGTAGGTTATATTAATTCTGACAAGGACTGTTATATTAATCCTGACAAGGACCGTTGAGGTTATATTAATCCTGACAAGGACTGTTGAGGTTATATTAATCATGACAAGGACTGTTATATTAATCCTGACAAGGACTTTTGAGGTTATATTAATCCCGATAAGAACCTTTATATTAATCCTGACAAGGTCCGTTGAGGTTATATTAATCCTGACAAGGACTGTTATTTTAATCCTGACAAGGACTGTTGAGGTTATATTAATCATGACAAGGACTGTTATATTAATCCTGACAAGGACTGTTGAGGTTATATTACTCCTGATAAGAACTGTTCTATTAGTCTTGACAAGGGCTAATGAGATTATATGAGCGGTTTCCATTTTCAGCAAACATGGCGGTAAATACAAATATTCTGTATGATACATTCCTATCCTAACTAAAATTCTGAAATAAACAGTGATATTAATTTCACAAATATATACAGTAATCCTACATACCCTCTAGAATAGATGTTAAGCACAAATTAGACTTGAATTTGGTGAAGCAATTCTGCACGACAAGTGTACAGCAAAGTATTAGATTTGTCAGCTCTCTTTTTCTGTCTATATCTCTGGCCAGTTTTGTGTTAGTGTGCGGTTTGAATCCAGCTCTGCCTCTTTTTACAGGTTGCCCACGGATGCATTAGAGAACAAGGTCGATTGGTTAGTTTCAGTGCTCTGTGCCCGCGTCAGGTAAATGTTCAAGTAGTTATATTGATTGTTATTTAGTCAGAGTTAATCCTTCATATGTTGTTGTGGTGCAAGTGCTAACTGGCGTTCCGCCAGAGATCGTAATACTTGACCTTTTGTTATTTTTTTCAACCCAGGAATGTTCTTCCCTTTGAGTTTGGTGATAAGCAAAACAGTTTCAGCACAACAACTAATATCCGAAAGAAATTACTGTAAATTTCCACAAACAGCAAATGTAGAAAATTATATTAGAGTTTATTGATGACATTAGACAAACACTGTAAATTTTACAAAATGATGGTTGTTTATCCAAAATGAACAATCTATAATCCAACTGAATAATATACACACTTGTCTACTAAAGAAAAAAACTTGTCTTGGTATCCTCAAAGACGAAGTTCTCCTAACGCTATTTGTAAAAATCCTCTAGTCTAAAATCATGGAATCCTTGGAATCATAAATCCTAAAATCTCTGCCTATCGCCCACAACTCTTCTATTTATACTATTTCTTCTTTTTTTCCCGCCTTTTTCCACACGACCCGTCTTTTTTTCACACGACACAATAATTAACATTTGCACTCCTCTCCTCAGCTTTTCGACCTTTTTGCACACGACATTCTGTTATTTCGACTTTATTTTCACATGTGTGATCTTTTCCAACTTAACAATAGGATTAAAAAAAACCAGATCACACAAACATTCATTTCCCACTTTCGCGCTTATAAAACTCATTCATTTTTATCTGGGACTGACCTACGTTTGCCCTGTCAGAGCAGTAACGGCAACTGAACTTTGAATGAATGCTGCGTTTTGTGTAAAAACGTCTTATTTGCATTTAAGGTCTGTCATTCTTACATGTATCATCTTCTAGCACATATAAACGCTTAGCGTTAAAGTAGGAGGGACAAAGCTAACGTGAAAGGCCAAGCGGTCACAGCTCTAAGATGTCGTACTTCCGAATGAAACTGTGTGTTTCCCATTCAAACGTCTCCTCCACACAACTAAACACGTTTACCCATCACTTTCCTATACAAGGTATATCTCTTTTTGTTTCCCATGTTGGGATCTTCCTTTCCATATACATTAAATTGAAACTGGGTAATGTATGTAATATTTACATAATTTTTAAGTCTATCGACTTGGTAGTTTCCGATATGCTCACTAGGTCAACTTAATATTCCTCCACAAATACTTCTTCCCTCTAATATTCTTTTGAAATGCACATTCCTGGCTATATCCTACTAAAAACAAACTAACTTCTAACACTTTCCAATAACGCATGTGCCTATGTCAAATAAAGTTCCATCCAGAAGTTAGAACTTTGATATCGCCATGTTAACTCGCCATTACAAATCCTTCCCTGGCGAGAGAGAGGTAATTGCGTTTGATTGGCTGATATCTTCGTCTTTCCAAGAAAAATACTAAGCATCGGCCAATACATTTGCCGTACTTTTCCTGTCTTTCATTCATTGCAAGACATGTTTTACAACTCGCTACACAGGCCCTCCCTTCTAAGCTGCTACTTGGTACAGCTGTCAATTGTAAACACATGCTGAAGTTATTCGTCCATTGTCCTTTCTTCCAGCGTTGCAGTATGTCGACTTAAAGAAATCATCCCCTTCATTTTACTTTCCAGGAATGTAGTTCTTTCTTCTATACACTTGCCGTAGTTTTCCTGTCTTTCATTGATTACAAGGCATGTTTTACAACTTGCTACAGTCATCACTATTACCCGTCAGCTGCCCAAGGATCATAGCACCAACCAATGTATATCAAGTCATCGAGTCCTGAACCATCCATGTCTTCTTTACCTTTGTTATTTCTATCTCCAGTTTTCTTCTTCGTGTTTTGGAGGCTCCCTCTGCCTCTCTTACCCAGGGGATTTTGGAACAAGAACTTCCTTGTAATGCTATCAGCTGGTTTCCTTAATGTGTATCCTTTCCATTACTAGTACGTTCTTCCCGTCACTAATTATCAAAGCAATGCCACGATTTAAAATTGGGTTGGATGTTAACTCTGAATATTTATTCTCCAATATTTAATTCACACAAATGAACGTAAATGCCCATCCCCCGCCCCCCCCCTATCCCCCCATCCCCCCACACACACACACATTCACACCAGAGTCGGCTATTAGACGGTGCGAGCGGAGAGGCCGCACCTTCGCCAACTTTTGGAGGGGGGTTGCCGAATTTTAAAAAAAAGGAATAATAAAATTAGTTAAAGCATAAAAGAATAAGAAACATGAAACAGACAATATCTTACTTACTTACTTAGTCGTTCCCCTTCTACCGTGAGGTGTAGAGGTTTGGAAGAGAGAGCGCCAGACTGTCCTATCGGCTGTCTTCCTCTTGGCCTGGTTCCATTCTAGTCCTCGGTCCTTCAAAGATTGTCTAATGTTGTCCTCCCAGCGGACTCTGGGTCGTCCTGGGGGTCTGGATCCTTGGCTCTTTGTTTCCCATGCTTGTCGTGGTAGCCGATCTTCTCCCATTCTGCAGACATGGCCAAACCATCTTAGTTGGGACTGTTCTACTTGGGTCTGCAGGGGGTGGGATTTAAGGCCTTGACGTATCGTCTGGTTGCGTACCATGTCTCTTCTTGTTACTTCAACCACCTTCCTCAGATACCTCATTTCTGAGGTTTTCTTTTATATTGCTCGTAATCAGGTGATTGGCCTGTTGTGCCTTTTCATGGTGGAGGGGCTGCCTCCTTACGGCCTCCATGCAGGCCGCCCTCCTCCTTTTTCATCCGGGCTTGGGACCGGCATAGGCGGAGTTAATATAATATGATAGGACACTCTTTGCAGAGCGATACAACAGGAAGCAATCTGATCATCAGAATAAGTCCCCCCGTCCGACAAGTGTTTCGGCCCTATATTCTCCTTTACACTCTAAGGTGGGCGGGCCCACTTGGGTCATGACTCCTAAGCGTTTCAGAGTCATGACCCAAGTGGGCCCGCCCCCCTTAGAGAATTATTTTGTGATAATCTTAATCTTCGTCCACTCTCAGACATTTCTACTTGAATATTTTCAAAGATAGCAGTGGTCAGCTTCAGGGTATTTCCATCTCCAGAGTTTTTTTATCCAGAAATTATACTGGTGACGGCCAAATGTGCTTTCTCTCCTGCTCATAAGTTGAGCATCTTTGAACCACATGTTTAACAGTCATTTTATCAGTGCCACAGTTACACTAATTGGTATTTGCAATCTTTGGCTTGTTAAGTAGACGATATCCCAATCTGTTGTCGCCCGTGCAGAGTCTGAAGATTATCACTTTCATATCATTTTCTGAAAGTAACATTTGAAGACCATAAATATTGTTTTTTTTTTTTTTTTTTTTTTTTTTTTTTTTTTTTTTTTTTAATGCAGCAGTGAACACAGCTTGCGGAAATTACAGTGCGTTCCAACTCAATAGCAAAAAATTGAGTCTCGTAACAGAACATACGGGTACTGCAAAAGTGGAGAATAGGGAAAATAACACTGTTACAGTGCAAGGGTATTGATTCCTCTACAGAGATATTATATAAACTACTTGGCAAAGTTTGGTAGAGAGAGGAAATACCGGCAGAATGGAAGGAAGATTATCTGGTCAAGTTGCCTAAGAAGGGAAATTTACAAGAGTGCACAAATTATAGAGGGATAATGTTATTATCAGTGCCAGAAAAAGTATTAAACAGAATCATCCTTGACAAAACAAATCCTGTACAGACCAGATAGCCATATTGAGAATTATAGTTGAACAAAGTCGGAATGGAATTTACATTGGATTCGTGGAATATGAAAAGGCATTTGACAGTGTAGACAGAGAATCACTTTGGAAATTGATGAAGCATTATGGAGTTCCCATGACGATTATTAACTTAATACGGAAGACTTATAAAGACATGACATGCAGATTTCTTCATGACGGACAGCTTGCAGAAACGTTAGGGATTGGGACGGGAGTTGGAAGGGGATGCCTCTTGTCTCCATTTCTTTTCTTGCTGGCGATGGATTGGGGTGTGGGAGCATGGGCGTCGCACAGTGGAGGTGGAGTCTACTGGAGTCTGACTAAACAGCTTGGTGCTCTGGATTTTGCAGATGACTTGGCTCTTCTGCCCCGTTGCCATGGTCAGAAGCAGGAGAAAATGAGAGTTCTCGATAAGAGGTCGTGACGGATGGGCCTGAGGATACACAGGGAAGGGACACGGATTGTGAGAGTAGATGTGGGAGATGATGGCAGGGTTGAACTTGAATAGGCGCCGCTAGGGGATGTGGAGTCGTGCGCATGTCTTGGCGGTGATGTGGACAAAGTTTGAGGGACGGATAGTTGTATCAAGGTGGAAATGCAAGAGGCAGGGGCTTTCATTGCGTTGGAAAACGTGTGGAGAACAGTGGAGATTGCGTCCGGCGCGAGAATGGGAATCTTCGGCTCAGATATCGGGTTAGTCCTGTTGAATAGTTCTGGGACATGGATTGCAACGGGAACGGCAACCTAGGAGCTACATACTTTTACGGACGGGTGCTTGCGTGGTGTGGAGGGACTGGGGTGGTGTGACGGGGTTGCGAATGGGAAGTTGGTGGCACCGCCCACACGGGTGCCGGTAGAGCAGGAGTTGGGCGGAGGACGCTGTCGATGGATGGGACACACATTGAGGAGACTTGTTGGTTGCATTGCAAGGCAGACATTGTTGTGGAGTCCACAGGGAAAGAGAGGCCAAGGTAGACCAGGAGACATGGAGAAGAGAACTGGTTACGGAGGTGAAAATGGTGAGAAAAATATGGAAAAAACTTGAGCAGATGGCACAGGACAGGAAGATTTGGCATTTGTTTGTTGAAGGACTGAACTCCTTGTGGAGCTAAAGGGTATTGAACAAAAGATATGGGTCCTGCAACAGTGGAGAATAGGGAAAATAACACTGTAACAGTCCAAGGGTCGGTTTGGCGTTATGGCGTCCACCACTAATTCTAAATGTACCGGGTTCGCTCGCAGCACACTGAATATAATTTTTGGAAATTTATTTTCAGAACAGGTGGTTCCTAATGATGTCATACTCCCCACCTGATCTCTTTGTGTAGTGAAATCGGATGCCTAGCCTCCTGAGATAAGGGCGAAAAATACGTTAAAAATCACTAAACAGTTGGAAATCATAAAGAGCACGTCAAACGACCGCTGCCCAGGCACAATTTAAACATTACAAAACTTATCCACTATTACCGTTTGCCTCCCCTTAGCATTTTGAGAAATACATCACTAGCAGATCCCATCAGACTCTGGGAAAGCTTCATGTTGTACCTCTCCCTCTCCAAGCCATAGGTAGCTGCTAAGGATTCAAACTTCGAGAGATAGATGTCTATTTATTCAGAAGCATCTGCGTACACATCTAGTTGAAAAGAGGTCGCACTAGGGGCCACTTCCTGCGAGATGATTCTCTCATCGCTACCTTGAGAACTACCAGACCCGCAATTGTTAGAACTAGAATCAACTATTCTTCCCTCGATGATCTATAATTCTGTCAATCTAATGGCTCTGTCGGCCTGTTCTTTTCTTTCTGCTCTTTCGGCCTGTTCCTTTGCAAATGCTCTCTCTTGTTCAGCCTTATTCTCTTTAAATGCTCTTTATTTTTTCTCTCTCTGCTGCTTTCTGTTCTGCTTTGACCTTTTCGTGCTCTCTGGCCATCCTTCACTCTTCCCTTACAGCCTTCTCTGCTTTCTTTTGTTCTCTCCTTTTCATTCTTACTCTCTTCAAATGCCTTTTCCTAATCGGCTTTAACTGAACTAAGCACAAAATTTGTCACAGTTTGACCGGTCATACATAGTTCCTTAGTGACATTCAGATAAAAAGTCTGGAGATTTTTAGAATCGGCCATTCTGAGCAAGAAGTCAGTTTACAAAGCTACACAAAAATACACTTGCTACTTAACTAGTAAAACTTAATCATACCCCTAAATTCGCCACAGCGAATAAACTTTTTATTTCACCTCACTGTTGTTACATACATTTTTTTCACTTCATCGATTATTCTCTTTTAAAATTAATTTTTACTGTTATTTATAAATACACCGTATGCTCAGATTTAACAAAAATACAGTCTGACAAAATTTTTTCAATAATTCTGAAATTTACGTCAGTCACGTCAAATGGGATAACTAGATAAGTTCTATAATCTGGGACGTGGTATGCAAGTTGTTTTTTCAAACTTGTGAGTCCAAGTTCAATACTGGAACGAGTCACCCAATTTCTCACGGTTTGCCTTCCCTTATCTCTGCAGTAGTGGTTCAATAGTTGCCAAAACTCAAGAGTAACTGATGTGGGTCTTCAAAGGTGTCTACCTTTGCACAAGATTACTCTTGGCAGAGTTATAGATAGAAGGATAATGATGCTTCTACCTCCAGTGACTTTTCAGAAGACATTCAGAAAAGCGAGAACAATGCTGCATTGGCTGAGCAAGTTAAATCTAGTATCTGCCGTCAACTTTTGTGAAGGATGGGGTTTTTCGTTCAATTCGTTAGCTCATTCAATCCCCCACCTGAGTTAATTCACGAATGCCTCTTATTATTTTTTAGCTCTGTTTTGTGTATTTAAGAAATTATGATATTAACGGGGATTAATATAAAGGGAAGTTTCACTGGCAAAAGAAGAGAAACAAATACCCTCTGAGTATTGAGTTTCCTTTACACATACTTATGTGCCCCCCTCTTTTCATTCTAAAATCCCATCTACCTTCAGAACTTTTACCATCTCTGAGAATTAATCTTAATCCCAGTGGGCGAAAAACTATCTTTACATTTCAAATGAATAGTTGTATATTTAACTTTAGTTGAAAATGTTAACAATATAGTTTGAATATGTTTACATTTACATCGATTGAATAGGTTTTAAACTGTCATTACAGTTAGAGTGAATATGGTTTACATTTACAGTGGTTGAAAAGGTTGAAACTTTCATTACATTTAGAGTGAATGTGTTTTACATTTACACTGGTTGAAAAGGTTAATAATATAACAATTATGTACATCATTTCTTTCATCATTTTCTCCCTGCTCCATATGGAACTTGGGACTACCTCTGCATTTGGTTGTTTATAAGAAACTCGCAATAAAGCAGTTACCAGCCCTGGCAGTTTGTTCATGAAATCATCATTCTATATGCTGAGGTTGCCAGCCTCAAATGACTTGGCCATTCATTAGCAGTTTTTCCATATTACTATTCACATGTCAATATATACGTATTAGTTCACACGTTAATAATGAAAAATACATAGAATTCAAAATGTACAACTTACGCCAATCTTTTCGGCTCACAGACTGCTAGCTCAGAGAAATAAAGGCACCTGTAGAGGCCTCTTACACTTGGTCTGGGATTTTGTTACTTTAGCAATACTTTGACTTGTGTTTCAGTTCCCTCAGATTTCGGTTTTCCTAGTTAAAATGGAATGGTTTTACCGGGTTCTAATTTCTCAATATGCTCCAACAAGGTCCGGTCTGGTACTTTTCTTAACTCTGGCAAGGTCTGGTTGTCTTCTTGGTGCGAGTAAATTGTCACAGTGTTCTAAACTGGCTAAAGTGTCACGTTATATTGCAGTTGTCTACTTTGTATCGATTTAGGCAGGGTCCAATCATAAATTTGGTAGTTCCTCCATTTCGAACCCCGCCAATGGTTTCAAACCTTGCGAGATTTGCGGGGTAATTCAAATTATTTCCAAATGGATGTTACTCTTCAAAATATGTAATGAAAACATCCGATCCGCTCTCGGCAATGCTTTCTCACATATAACATCTTACTTTCATCTAAATTATTGTCTTTGTAACAAGGTGTACAGGAAAGGATTATGTCATTCGTTTCCGCTGAGTGCACGCCGACAGGTCGATAATTTATCGCAGGGCACTCCTAGGTAAACATGACACGCGGTCACTTTACGAAAAAAGACCCGGCTCATTTTGGTTTTACATGCATCTTAATCTTAGCAAAGCCGAGAAGCGCAAAGCAAACATGATCAATTATCACTGAATAGGGTGTAAAAGTGAAAAGAAAATAGCTAATATCTGTTTGACAGCAGAGAAGGAGAAGGGTCGACCACGGAAATGGCACGTAATCAGTACTTGCAAGAAATGTAATTGACTATTGCCGGAGAGGAGAAGCGATCGACCCAATATTTATGTGACACCCGCCACAAAAGTATCTATAGAATGTGTGATTCCTGTATACACTCATTGGGATCCTCGCCGGTGCTACAGAGTTCAAGCACTGTGCTGAAATCCTCCTTGTGTGATCTAAAGGAGAAGGTCGGAGCACTGATGGAGTTGTCCGTGTGCAATGAAGATGGTCCTTAAAGCTAAAGCAAAGTAAACTGTTGAGGAGTGCGCATACAATCTTTTACCTCTGCTATATAAGACTTTGAAAAGTAGGGATCAGACCAAGAGAGAAACATACACCTGCTGCCTTACAGGTAGGCAGGGGACAGTCAAAGGCTAAGTAAAGCGACCCAACAGAAATGTCTCTTCCGACAGAAATGCCTATTGAAATCGGATGCATTTGAGCTGCAGGCTTAAAGAAACAGTGCAACGCACTTCGTTTGATGATGACGTCATGAATTAAAATTAAATAGAGTGATGCTCATCACGTGAAGTCCTGCCAGGCGGTGAGAGTGTCGCAACACCCGCCTCGAAGGGGCCCAACCCATGCTATTGGTGCAAGTGTTTTTTTAAATAACATTTTACCTCGTTTTGGCGATGCGCATTCCGTTCAGCTTAGTTGGTTATATTTGGGCGCATGCCAACTCAGTAGCAACAAATTGAGTCTTGTAACAGAAAATACGAGAACTGCAACAGTGGAGAATTAGGGAAAATAACACTGTAACAGTGCAAGGGTCGGAGTGGCTAAGAGTTATGGCGCGTCCGTCTCCTTTTCTAAAGGTACCGGGTTCGCTCCCAGCACAGTGAATATAATTTATGAAAATTCTTTTTTCACGACTAGTGGTACCTAATGATGTCACACTCCCCACCTGATCTCCTGTGTAGTTAGATCGGATGCCTAGCCTCCTGGGATAAGTACGAAAAATTGGAGGTCCCGTGTGCAGGCTGCGCACGTTAAAAATCCCTTGACAGTTGGAAATCGTGAAGAGCACGCCAAACGACCGTTGCCCTGGCAAAAATTAAAAATTAAGAAACTTACTCACCACAAAAATATCTATAGAAAGTGTGATTCCTGTATACACTCATTGGGATCCTCGCCGGGGCTGTGGAGTTCGCGCACTGTGCTGAAATCCCCCTTGTGTGATCTAAGGAGAAGATCGGTGCACTGATGGAGTTGTTCGTGTGTAATGATGATTGTCCTTCAAACCAAACCAAAGCTGACAATGTAGCAGCACGCCATCATGAGACCTTTCGTCAATAACACCCAGGGCTGGCTATGAATCACACAGACACACACACACACACACACCTACAATTTTTTACCGCTGCTATATAAGAGTTTGAAGGGTAGGGATCAGACCAAGAGAGAAACATACACCTGCTGCCTTACAGGTAGGCAGGGACAGTCAAAGGCTAAAGAAGGCGACTCGTCAGAAATTTCTCTTCCGACAGAAATGCCTGTTGAATTCGGATGAATTGGGCTACAGGTTTAAAAAAACAAAGCATCGTACATCGCTTGATGATGACGTCATGAATTAAAATTAAGCACAGTTATGCTCATCCCGTGAAGTCCTGCCAGGCGGTGAGAGTGTCGCATCCACCGTCTCGAAGGGGTCCAACCCATGCTACTGGTCCAATGGTTTTTTTTTTTTTAAATAACATTTTGTCTCGTTTTGGCGAGGCCCGTTCCGTTCAACTTAGTTGATTATATTATGGCGCATGTCCAAATATAAACGACCTTTAGGTCTGGTGACATAGTTGTCTATGGTGCCCAACATATGGAGGAACAGAGAAACCACAAATGGCCATAACCAGTACAATTCGTGAAAAAAACTGTACTAAGATAACAACAACCTCAGACTGACGAGTGGTTTCATTGAAAATATTCAAGTCGACGTCTGAGAGTAAACTCAGAAACAGAAGAAGGAGAAGAACATAAATCTTTCAAAGATGGCATTAGTGTGGACGGGATGGTCTGGAAAAAAAATGTCCTATAATTATCGGTGCCGCGGAAATTGTTGCTCGTATCTCGGCGCACATGAGTCAGATCCTCACTGCCTCTTTACATTCTTGATTGTGCCACAGATTCAGACTTTTTTATTTTTTGTTTGGGAGCATGATTTTTTTATTCGTCTCTTTATTTCATACATAGATAAAAATTAACACGTGTCTGGATTAAAAAAGAGAACATCATTTCTTCTTCTCTTCCTCCCGAGCACCCACTTTAGTTTAGGCAGTACCTCGTACTTTCTTCTGTTTGTTCTTTCCTTCCTTTCTCTGTTTATGAAACGTCCTTTTGATTTCTACCAGTCCACGTCCTGCAAGTCTGTACTTGGGCTTGAATTTCTTGGCTTTGTCCAAACTATAGCGAGATTTGGTACCACTTGCTTTGTTTGTGAAAAATGTGTAACACGACACACACACACACAGCGCTGGGACAACGCTGCGAGTCTTGCTTTGAAGTTTGAAAGTGGCTGAAAAATTTGCTCTTCGTCTAGCCGATTAACATTGAAGAAGGTAGGGATAGCGAATATATGAAACATGGCCGACCTTAAAAGTTTACATTAGCTGGAAAGAGAATTTAAAGCTACAAGAGCAAGCCTGGTTGAAAGTTATTAAAACTATATTAATTCACAAGATGTGATAGAATTTGAGTAATATCCAAAAGGATATTATTCAAATATAAATAGTTTTAAAATTTTTTTTATAGTCATCACATCTGCTAAATGTTAGCTAATAATCTTTAAAAATTTATTATAACTGCATACCTAAACGGATTTCGATAAAACTTGGATAGAATGAAAGCCTCATATGGAGAAAATGAAAGGATACATAGGAAGGAAGGAAGGATATAAGTGTGTAGTGAAAAGAAGAGAAAATAAGTACAGAAAAAGCACAGATCGCCTCAAACCGAGAGATTAAACGAAATCGTATGGGACTTCAGACGGTGCTTTCTCGTACGGGAGAGACGCCCAAATATAAGGACAGAGCGGCTTGTTGAAAATCACACACACCAAATCCAGAAGCCAGAGTGAGAAACTGGAAGACAGTATCTGCAAGAAAGTTCTGTTTTCAAGCTGCATGCAGGGCAGATAGACGTCAACCAATACAGCCTCACCGTGAGCTTATTAATCCTAAGAGGTTATGTAAGTTTGTTAAAGATATATGTATGACTAATATCATTTTATTTCAGATTTTATGTACGATTTAATTGTATCAGACATTATAAAAAGGGAATGACGCTAACCAGAGATAACCTCCACCGGCATTGTCAGGAAGCATAACCATTAATTGGTTAGCCAAATATATCATGGCTAGTTCTTGCCTGAAAGCTTACGACATACCAGCAAGTACATAAGTGACTTGGCATCCATAAGTGGAAGGCAAAGGTTATATCGTACCCATGTATCATAACATGTGATTTATTCATGTATTTTGATAATTCTGCACAGTGGACATTATCTTATCATGCTATCTCTGTAACATACTACCATGATTCATTCATTTATATACAAACACTGAAGACATGGTCGCCTCATGAACAGCAATGGTTGGTGAGATTGTTGGAACACCATGGCCACCTATTACCTTTTGTTCCAGGTTTTTAATGATCATTCCTGATCGAGCTCATGATCGAGTTCGTGATAGAGTTCAAACTAAAGAATTGAGGACCGTTGATCCTGCTAACTGAAGCCTAGAGGTGAACCAATCTTCAACACCTTAGTCCCCCGTAGTTATAGGGCGGGCTCAAGGACAGTCTATTGATTCAAGTGTGTCTCAGGAACCTCGAACAAATACCAGATGAGTTTATGTGTATCCATCCAACAAACACTGTGAGCAGTTTCTAAAACGACTGTCGATGATGATAACAGCTAGAGACTAGATAGCAAGATATATATCAAAAATATACTGTGACAGACTGTTCTAATTTCATTGGAAGATTCATCCAAGATTTTTTACTATTATTTATTTTAATTTGTCACTATAAATAATCATACATTTTACCATCTTCCAACACCCATTTCTCATTACAAGAATATATAGATGTACATAATAAATTATGAAATTGTACTGATTTGACTTGGTAAATTTTTGACTGTTAAATTTTGAGTTACTTTTTCTAATTTAATTATATTATCACATAGGGTTACTATAGCGAAATTGGCACAGTATATTTCTGAAGCCCATATCTATTGTCCAGCTCAGAGTATTCACAGCCGTAACTCAATTGTGATACCAGTGTATTTCTCAGGCACTGGAACTTCATACTTTCTGGAGAGAGATTCTACTTCTTCTCTACCACTATCATCACACTAGGTAAACCTTTCGCTACACAAACCATAATAGACTTAAGCTAAAACCAGTGGTTTTACCGCCACTGAACTGTGTACGGAACCCACAACAAAAGACAACGTCTGCTGTGACTTAGTAGAACTTGGTTAGTTTTTCTCTGATTTCTGTTCCAAGAAGAGTAGTATTTCTTGAATGCAGGACATCAACAACTATCTGTTTCCGGCAAAGCAACCTGGTGGTCATGAACTTTCGAGTTCTGATAGTATATACATTGTCAGACATTATTGAATTTTTTTTTTTAATAACTTCATTTGTGTTTCATAAAAACTTTACAAAAAACTAGTGCATTCAACATTCTCAATTTTCATATAAATTTACAAAACAAGAGCATTTAACATTCCCTAAAAATAAAAAGTTTTAATTTTTTTAAAACTCACTCGTGCATCACTGATAAGGTCTGTTTTCGGTCACCACGTTGATAAGTGCTATTTTGTGATATAGCTCGTCCAGTCACAATGTTAATACAGATGGTATTGGTGTAAATGGTCAACTCAAAACCGGCACAGTGTAGGGCATACAGGTCACCTTGTCCCAAAACGTAATGAGGCCCCGACAAGGATGTAATGTTGACTATGAGTGTTAATGTGAGTGTCAGTACGCGAATGCATGGATTGTTCTGAAGAGTTGACTAGAAGATCAAACACTCACTCACACGTAGTTAGAAGTTAAGGATGCAGACTACTGTGGTCGTTTCATACTGTTTAATTGGACGCACACACTTGGACAGTACGGGTATAGTTACAGGAAAACAGGTCGACATGTATCATCATACTGTGGATCAATGGTCTACAATCTTAAGTTGACATTCATGTTGAAGAACATTACAATGGAACGTCCGTAACTCACTATACAAATGCATAGTAAATCTTCAATAAAGGCTTTGTTCATGAACACAAATGTTTCTACAAGAATCAGCATATTCTTTCATCCTAACTGCTGCATACAATCATATTCAGTGCTGCTAGGTAACATGTCATCCCGACATATTGATATAGATAATCATCATGTAGACGTCTGCCCATCTAAGCCTAGCAAGCGAAAGTTCAGCAAAAAAGTTCTTTTACCTGGGCATGGGAAATACACTAGCAGAACACATACGCCCTCTCCTGGCGTTACAGAATAAACACTGGGGAATTCATAGACTTAATAATCATATCAGAAACTATCTTCTTCCTCATAATAGATCACAGCGCTCAATAAACTTCGGACTGGTCTCCGACATGGCAGTCACCAGCCATTCCATCATCACGGAAGACCCTCTTTCCTATTCGCATGCGCAGAAACTCCCTGACCCCAAGTTCAGTACAAGGAAAAAAGTCCCACATAGACATACAAAGATATCACGATATAAGACCGAATCGTCGGAAATAGACAAGGAATAAACATAGACTCGGACCATAAACATTCCTGCATAAACCTAAGCAAGAACAATCTGTTTCTTGCCCAACAAGGAACAGACTAACAAAATCTAGATTCATACGCCAAATTCGATATCCAGGGGAGATAACCCATATAATAAAAGTATCAATCAATCATGGGTGATATATCTTTGACCAGGAAAGCATTTTAATTCTAAAAACAAATACTTTCCCTCAGACAAATAAATATTATAATAACTACATACATTGCCACCAGTAATCTGTTGGTAACAATCACTCTCATCTTTTTACACTTCCTTCATTGCAGCCTGAAGTATGCAGTGTCAATTTGTGTAAAGCATGAAACATTTAAATGAACATAGAAGATTTAAATGAAAATAGAAGATTTAAATGAAAATAGAATGAATACGCATATAAAACACATGTAGGCACACTCACTCACATTTATTAACATTCCTGCTTGCATTCTTAAATTTTATAGGGTGTATAATTTTACATGTCATAAAATGGGTAATTAACAATATTTACATTTGTATATTTGGCGAGTAATTCGAAAGCCAACGTTGCTATCTAATATTGCAAACATATCGTACAATGTAAGTCGCGAAAATCTAAGGTATGGCTGAGTTCTTCGTGTCTGACTTTTTATTTTTTGCAATTTTATACAGTAGTGTATTATTTGCAAATAAAATGGATGGCTCATTTACAAAATGAGTCTATTTATCCACATAAGAAGCCACAACGTTTAAGATTATGAAATTTCTTCATTAAAAGCAAGACGTATTTTACGTCTGCCTCTAAGTTTCCTCTTACAGTAAAAGTTTTTTGTGATCAAAATAATTGATAGCAAGATGTGTTCAAATCACGCGGTCATTTTAATTTGACTCACATCTGTTCAACCTGAAACTGTCTTAATATTCCAAATGTTACTACGCTTGTCATGGCCAGGAATGCAGGTGTGGTTTTCCTAATTAGATATTTGCCACAAATCATAATGGAGATATCATAAAAACACTTCCATAAGTTTTTATAAGTTTGTAAATGTTGAAATTCTGTTCATGCTAGCACTAAAATTGTAATTCATGACAATATAAAGCTTTTCACTATCCTGAAGTGTTTAAGTGAAAACTCACTCGAAATACAACTTTATGTACCCTGCTCACAAATAGGAAGGTAACAAGCTTTGAGTGTATTTCTGAAATATACTACACTTGACAAAACAAAGTAGTGTTATGTGATTCATTATTTATGCTGTGGTTTTCCTGCTCAGATATATTACGTAAAACATGGTGGTGTATTTCGCAACAGTTGGATTCTGACATGCACTTAGAGGATGTTCTTTTTTTTTAAAATAGCCTTTATTGGGTTCTAAATTTGTACAACTGTCGCAAAATTGGTTTCAATCCATTGCAAACGTGTTCGTGTAGTTTTATTAACCTGCCAACGATCGATTGTCAACAAAGCGGCCGCTATCAAAATGGCGGTATATCGGCAAACTGTAGACGATACATCGAAACCGGTACTTATAAATAAAAGCATAATGGAATCATTGTGAAAAGGATTTCACATTTTAGTCCAGGAAAGGATTGTGTACAACTGTGTATAAGAAGAAACGGTAGGAAGTTATCCTTTACGGAGATATATGCGTATTTCGGCTGCTCACAGTTACGCTGAAAAGCCTGTAACCCACTTCTGTTCGAAATATTAAATTCAACAAATAACAGTTTGGGAAATTACAGGGATAGGAAGATAGAGATTTATCGGCTGTATAAAACTAGATAAGATGGAACAATATGGATATTATATATGCCGAGAATGAGAAAGGCACAATTTCAGTCGACGCACAGATCGGCTGAAATCGCTGTTCGTGAAAGATTTTTCAGGCCTAGTTCTAAGCTGTGACGTCAGTACCCTCCGATACGCTCGCGCTATGCGTATATAAGCGTATCGGTAAAACTGGAGAGACACACATCGAAAGAGGTTTGAGACAGACGGACGGACGGCAGATAATCGCCACTACGCTACATCTATCTGAAGTGTGAGCGAATCGCCGTAAGTTTCAGCCAGTATCTGGAGTCTGAGGGTTCCATGAAATAACTCAAACCAGACTGTCCAGTATCAGAAGCCTGTGGTGTTCATCAGAGGCAATCCCACAAAAGTGCAGGACCCCAAAGAGTGAACTTCAACTGGTCATTGGCATCCCTACTGTTGGGTCTACCAAGTCTGATATCAGCAAAGGACAGTTCAGTGTCAGCAGTACCAAGTTGAAAAGATAAGTGTCAGTTAAGACACTGACCACCAATATATAAGAAACAGCTAATAGTGAAAATCCATAGTTCAGTCAACTGATGACAATTAATTGTAAAGTCAAGAGACTAAAAACAGTGATTGCAGATTGCAGTAACTTTAATATTCAAGATCTTGAAGTCTAAACAGACAATAATAGTAATTGTGTGAATACTTTTATATATATATATATATATATATATATATATATATATATATATATATATATATATATATAGATATATATATATATATATATATATATGTATGTATATATATATATATATATATATATATATATATATATATATATATATATATATATATATATATGCTCTTTTCCAACTAGTAGAAATATAATATTAGTGTAATTATTAAACTATTTTAACTGTACCTGAGGATTTATTCACTTCTTCCATTTGTGGTTTCAGTGAATGTTCATTTTACTTATCCCCTAGAATATAAGTAATCATAAGATAGTCATAGGGAGGAGACGCCTTAAATCCTGGTACAACTTCTTACCAAATGGCCAGGGTTTTCACAGTCTGACAATTTATATGATAGCCATACACCAGTGCTTATTTCTAAGACTGGGGTATTACTTGTAAGACCAGAACTCTATACTGGCATATTATCCTGGTAGCATATGACATACCTGGATTCCTATATAGATATCTAAATCTAATTAACCTCCCGCTATAACAACATCAGCAATATTGTTTACAAAAATCTTCAATATGAGCGTGAAAGCGAAGAATAGGAAGATATGTTTTGTGAAGATGATCAGCAGTATTTTTTTTTTACAAGGATCAAAATGAGCAATGAAGCAAGAATGGTTAGTAGAGGTGATGATTCAAAATGTTGGATGAATATATTTACAGGTGACAATGAATAAAAATAATGGGTGGTGGTACATAAAATGAAATTAACTTGAGATATTTTAACAAATGCATATAGCGCGAGCTGCTGTGGCCTTCGCGTTTCATGTTACAGTTATTTACAAATTATCTGATGAAAGAATTTAAATAATTACAAATAAGGCGTAATAATGAGTATTTTAAAAAAAGTGAACCTGAGGGGCTACTCAGATACAGTTGTTAAAATTATGTCGGCATTTTTTTTTTTTTTTGGAACTTTTATTTGTCGTTCTTTCCACTTTACAAAAACAGGTACATTTTGCATGAAGTACAAGAAAAATTCATTGCATATTACATATGAAACCTCGTGCGCACTCTCACTTATATTGTGTACTTAAACAAGTTAAAAAATAAAAGGAATAATTGAATAAACAAATACTTAAAAAAAATTAAGTAATAAGTAATTTAGATTTTATATAGGTTTAAAGAGTAACAGTGGAATAAATAAAGTTAATTTAATTTTAAAGAAGATTACTTACTTACTTACTTACTTAGTCGTTCCCCTTCTACCGTGAGGTGTAGAGGTTTGGAAGAGAGAGCGCCAGACTATTCTATCGGCTGTCTTCCTCCTGGCCTGGTTCCATTCTAGTCCTCGGTCCTTCAAAGATTGTCTAATGTTGTCCTCCAAGCGGACTCTGGGTCGTCCTCGGGGTCTGGATCCTTGGCTCTTTGTTTCTCATGCTTGTCGTGGTAGCCGATCTTCTCCCATTCTGCAGACATGGCCAAACCATCTTAGTTGGGACTGTTCTACTTGGGTCTGTAGGGGGTGGCATTTTAGGCCTTGACGTATCGTCTGGTTGCGTACCATGTCTCTTCTTGTTACTTCAACCACCTTCCTCAGATACCTCATTTCTGAGGTTTGGATCTGGCTTTTATGGGTTGTAGTCATTGCCCATGACTCGCATCCATATGTCAAGACTGGGACATAGGTGGAACGGTATACAGCCATCTTCGTTTTCTTACCAACCTCTCTTGCTGAGGAATCCTCGATTTATGGCCTGAAAAAGTCTCCCAGCTGCTGCTTTTCGAGTGGCCAACTCTTCTTTGATGCCTCCCTTTCGGTCTATAATAGCTCCGAGGTATTTAAAGTGGTCGACCTGCTCCAGGACCTGTTCTCCCAGCTTTAATCTGATGTCTTCTTTCTTCTCGTGATATCACCATGGATTTTGTTTTAGAGCTGCTTATGACCATCCCTCTCTTCTCCAGCTCTTCCTTCCAGACTTGCAGGTTGGATTGGAGATGTGCCTCTGATTTAGCAATCAGGGCAACATCATCAGCAAATGCCAGCTCCGAAATATAGATTAACAAATAAAATTGGTTTAGAGCTAATCAAATTCCTATTTAGTTCATCGTATTTTACATATAAAAAAACTTACACTTGCTCACACTTTCACATGTACACTTGAACTACTGTTTAGACACTCCGAAATGAGTCAAAGCATTTAAGAAGGAACATGAAGAAGAGAAAAAGCATGGAATCTGCACCTATATACCGAGATATACATACACGCACATACATACATTCGTTCCTATTTTTGATTCTTGATTTGTATTTCTTTTTCAATTAACTAAAACCAGTACATTTTATAATACATATAACCACTCACGCGTACTGACACACTTAAAAGAAAGTTTTCATATAAACTCATTCACACACACATTGGAAATTGCACCCATAAAGCCAAACATGGTTATAATTATTTAATATATATGCAGTCAGTTCTGGGTTCTTCTTCTTCTTTCGTTCGCTTGAAATATATTGTCTATATCTACAATGTTGTTTCTTGTATAAACTTCACTGTCTTTTGTAGTTCATACAGACGTCCGTAAAGTTTTGCTTCCAGTGTTGTTTCTCTGGGCCAGTGGGTTTGCCTCAATATATCATATTCGGGGCAATCTTGAAGTACGTGTTCCGCAGTCTGGGGTGCCTGTCCATATGTACACATGGCTGAATTGCCAATCTGGAATTTTGTATACATGTGGCTGCGGAATCGGTTGTATCCTGTTCTGAGGCGCAGAATGACAATTTGTTCTGACCTGTTCATAGCTTGGTAGTCATCCTGTGTTGGTGGCTTTCGGATTGATTTGATCATTTTTTTCTTCTGATGGTACGTAACTGGTACATCCGGTTGCTCGTCTGCAGCACCTTCTTTAGCCAGTCCGTCCGCTCTCTCGTTTCCTGGTATTCCACAATGAGACGGTATCCACTGCATGGCGACCCTGCGCTGGTTGCACAGTTCAGAAAGTAGGGCTTGTATACCTGGCAATTTTCTGGACTCAAGTGCTTGGAGTGCTGATCTTGCATCTGTAAGGAATACTAAATGCCGTGGACCGAGATTGGTGTTCAACAGTTTCTCAGTTGCCACCTTGATTGCCTGGATTTCTGCATCATAGTTTTTACAGAATTTCCCCGTTGGTACTCTGACCGTATCCCTAGTGTTGTTTGGGTATTCTATGTACACTCCTGCTCCTCCATTCTTTACTGCATTCTGTGCTGACCCATCCGTGTATACTCGGACCCAGAGGTCCTGTGGGTATTCATCATCCAGGAAACTGAGAGTGACTGTCCTACGTTGCACGCTGTTCTGTTCATCCCTGTCAAATATTCCTTTCATTTTTGTCTGGATGTGTACTGGTAGTCCAGGCTCCTCTCTCCAAGGGGTTTGTTCTGGCACAGACTTTAGGGTGCTGTTAACTTCAGGCAGGTCTGAGGTTTGTCTACGAAATTGTTTGGCCTGGTGGATAAAGCTGCTTCTTTTCAGTCGCCCCATTGCTAGGTTTTGGAATCTGTCCTTCATTGGATGGCTCGGCATACAGAGGAACTTTTCTGCCTGTGTTAGCACTTTCGTGTCTCTGCATCTCTCAGTGCTTGTATCCTCCCCATTTTCTCCATCTCCACTATAGGCGTTGATTTCATTGCCCCCGTGATGACCCTAAGCGCCTGGTTTTGCACTTTATCTAGCTCTTGTAATGTGGTGTTTGATGCTGGACACCACGCAGCTGACCCATATTCCAGGTGTGGTTGTATGCCCTGCTGGTAAACTTTACTAAGTATTTTCCCGCTGGCTCCCCATGTGGTTCCACTTAGTTTTCTCAGGATGGCTAACTTCCTCCTGGCCTTTGTTGCTGTTTTGTTGATGTGCTGCTTCCATGTCAGCCTATCATCGAGTGTAACTCCGAGATAGGTGGGTTGATTATCTTCTCTCAGGAGCTTTTCATTTATCTTGATGACACCAGCTTTTTGTTTGGGAGAGAGGGTGAAGAGCGTAGTGCTGCACTTGTCTGTGTTGATGCTGACACACCATCTATTTGCCCATGAGATTAAGGCAACTATAGCTCTTTGTAGCAGTTTGGTGGCCACTGTTGCATGCTCATCTGTGCACCATATTACCAGGTCATCAGCGTACATTGCTACTTTCATTCCATGTGGTAGTTCAGCAACCAGGTCGTTGATGTAGACTAGGAAAAGTGTGGGGGACAGAACCCCTCCCTGAGGGACGCCATGACGCAATAAAATTTTCTTACTCTTGAGGCCATCTAGTTGTACGCGGGCTCTTCTGTTATGCAAGTACGCTTTCACCCGTTTGTACATCCTACCATTCACTCTACAATTTCTCAGTTTCTTCAGAAGCCCTTCTTTCCGAACCTTGTCAAATGCTTTCCTTAGATCTATCCATGATGCTAGTACCAGTTTCGTATCTTGGAACGCATCCTCAATCTCTTGGGAAAGGTAAGTTGCCTGATCTTCGGTAGAGTAACACTGCCTAAAGCCCGCCTGCTGTGGTACAAGAAGGTTTTCACTTTCAAGGTACCACTGTAGCCTGAGGTTGATGATATGTTCCATTGTTTTGCAGAGACAGCTTGTAAGGCTGATTGGTCTGTAGCTGGAGGCCGTGGAACTGTCTTTTCCTGGTTTTAGGAGTGGTATCATGATTGCTTCCCTCCAGGTCTGTGGAACTCTGCCTGAGTTCCAACAGATATTGAAGATCTGCAGCAGCTTTGTTTTTGCTGCGATTCCCAAGTTCTTAATCATTTCATTGGACACTCCATCAAATCCTGGCGACTTTCTCATTTTCAATTTGGATATTGCAAGCTGCAATTCTCTGAATGTGATTGGTGCCTCCATAACTTCAGGTATGGTTCCATCTCGTCCTGCGTCTTGTTGTTTCTCACGAGTCTCCTGTTGCTTCTCTGGGCTAACTTCGATGTTGTTGTCTTTAGCAAAGGAGCCTGGAAAGTGATCAGCTGCCTGTTTTCCCATGAGGATGTTTCCATCTTTGTACAGTGCAATCTTTGAGTTTCTCCCTGTACCCTCATCGTTAAGTTGTTTTACCAGCTTCCACAGTTTCCTTGTATCTCTTTCGAAGTTCAAAGACTCTGTTTTCTCCTTCCAGCTTCTTCGCCTGGCCTGCAACTTGGCCCTTGGAAATTTGGATTTTTCTTGCTGGTAGTTATTGTGATGTTCCTGGCATGGACATATGTACAGTCAGTTCTGGATTGAAATTAGTTTCCTACCACCCGCCCCCTCCTCCCCCTCCCCGCCAATCCCTTCAAGCTTTGATATATTGTGTTTTTTGTAGGTATAATTGTGAGAATAAGTGGGCGTTGTACTGTTTCCCTTCATACACCGCGCAGTTCCTACATATCCAGACTAAATATTTAAATTATACTAGCAGGGTCAAAAGTTTCAGTTCTACTTGTTGTGTACACTTTGGTAGGGAATTCAGCATGATAGCTCTATATATGTCAATAGTGCGTAGAATGTAAACCGTCAATTCCTTTTTCAAAATTTCTATTGTAGAAGTAACTGTACTACAGAAAAAAAAAACAAATGATCTTCTGTCTCCTGTGTATTGGTGTTACATAATTTGCATTTTGGGAGGTTCTTCCACTGTGCAACAAGTTTTTGCCTAATGGGTGTCATGTTATATAATAATCTAAAGGTGACTTCCTTTGCGGGTGGAGCAAGTGGTAACTCGTGTAGGCTCCTAAAAATAGGTTGGTAATCAGTTATGAAATAATTGTACCCACGTTTTATCCTTGTCACTAATGAGGGTTCTTGTGCGCTAATGAGATTCCTGTAAATGGAGCGTGTATTTTGTTGTAATAAAGGTGTGTTTCCTTGTATGCTTTGTATGCATTGTTTGTAGAACCGTGGTAAAGTGCCAAAATAATGAGGTTGATTGTTTTTGTAACGACACACGTTAGATAATCTCAGACCAATATAATAATGAGCCAAAGGGTATTGTTCAGGATTTTTAACGATTTCTCCTATGTACTTGATTTTTAAAGCTTTTATTTTAGTTGCTATATCTTGTAAAGATACTCCCCCTCTATCTTTGGGTTGTATTAACTTTTTATGCTTTAAACCAGCGGTGGCCAAACTACGGCCCGCGGGCCAGATCCGGCCCGCCAACCAGTTTTGACAGGCCCGCTAACCTGTTTTGGCCGGCCTCTTATTGTTGATTGAAGCCACACTCTTCACAATGAAATAACACACAAATGTATGTTTGAAATAAATAATTATGTCATATTACAAATTACAAAACAAATTAAAACAACAGATTCATTGTATTTTTTTAAACAGTAATTTCAGTCCGAAGACTGGTATACATGTCTTGGCAGATGTGCAGTACAGTAGTTTGCCGTTGCTTTCTGTACGTGGTTCATTACATATGTAAAACTAAATCTCAGAACGTTATCTTTTAAGGATTTTATAGGTCTGGCTCTCTGGTGTTACCCTTTACCATAATCTGGCCCTCGGCCAACCTTAGCTTGGCCACCACTGCTTTAAACAGTGTAAAGTGTTGCGAAATAAGAATGTTCTTGTGAGTTTGTTTATTCGTGTAATAATTTTTTGAGGAATGGTTTGAACATTTGCTATGGAAATCAATTTAGGTAAAATAAAAGTGTTAATTAAAACTGAACTTCCGAAAATTGTAGTAGTTTTGTATTTATATCTTTCTAGTCTGTTTTTTATTTTTTCTAACAAGTTTTTCAATACCTCTGTATTTCTTTGTGATGGTGTGCCAGTGTATGTAATACCGTAAATTTTTATTTTATTAACTTGGAGCAACTGAAAGGGAAAATCTGATCTGTTTCTCCATTTACCTATTCCTTACTTACTTAGTCGTTCCCCTTCTACCGTGAGGTGTAGAGGTTTGGAAGAGAGAGCGCCAGACTATCCTATCGGCTATCTTCCTCCTGGCCTGGTTCCATTCTAGTCCTCGGTCCTTCAAAGATTGTCTAATGTTGTCCTCCCAGCGGACTCTGGGTCGTCTGGGGGTCTGGATCCCTGGCTCTTTGTTTCTCATGCTTGTCGTGGTAGTCGATCTTCTCCCATTCTGCAGACATGGCCAAATCATCTTAATTGGGACTGTTCTACTTGCGTCTGCAATGGTGGCATTTTAGGCCTTGACGTATCGTCTGGTTGCGTACCATGTCTCTTCTTGTTACTTCAAACACCTTCCTCAGATACCTCATTTCTGAGGTTTGGATCTGCCTTTTGTTGGTTGTAGTCATTGCCCATGACTTACTTACTTACTTAGTCGTTCCCCTTCTACCGTGAGGTGTAGAGGTTTGGAATAGAGAGCGCCAGACCATCCCATCGGCTGTCCCTCTCCCGGCCCCACCCCAGCCCTCGGTCCCCCAAAGATTGTCCAATGCCGTCCTCCCCGCGGACCCCGGGCCGTCCCGGGTGCCCGGATCCCCGGCTCCCCGTTTCCCACGCCTGTCGTGGCAGCCGATCCCCTCCCATTCTGCAGACACGGCCAAACCATCCCAGTCGGGACTGCTACACCTGTGTCCGCAGGGGGCGGGACTTAAGGCCTTGACGTATCGTCTGTTTGCGCACCACGTCTCTCCTTGTTACTTCAACCACCTTCCTCAGATACCTCATTTCTGAGGTTTGGATCTGGCTTTTGTAGGCCGTAGTCACCGCCCATGACTCGCATCCATATGTCAAGACTGGGACACAGGTGGAGCGGTATACAGCCATCTTCGTTCTCTCACTAACCCCTCTCCTGCCGAGGAATCCTCGACCTATGGATCGAAAAAGTCTCCCAGCTGCTGCTCCCCGAGTGGCCAACTCCTCCGCGATGCCCCCTTTCGGTCAACAATAGCCCCGAGGTATCTAAAGTGGTCTATCTGCTCCATGACCTGTTCTCCCAGCTTAATCTGATGTCCCCTTTCCTCTCGGGATACCACCATGGATTTTGCCCTAGAGCCGCCCATGACCATCCCTCTCCTCTCCAGCACCCCCCCCCCCCTCCAGACCCACAGGCCGAACCGGAGATGTGCCTCTGACCTAGAAATCAGGGCAACATCACCAGCAAACGCCAGCACCGAAATACAGACCTGTCCCATCCTCCAGCACCCCACTGAACACCCTTCCGCCCTCTCCTCACACGCCCCAACGACATCGCCCACGAGGAGCACGAAAAGGCAAGGTGACAGGACACCACCCTGTCCCACACCAGTGGTGGTCCCGAACTCCTCTGACCCATGGCCTGCCGTCCTCACATTAATCTCTGCAAGACCCGCAGAAGCCCTGTAAAGCACGAACCAGAGGTGCTGGAATGCCCCCCCCCCCTGCCAAACAATCCCAAAGTTTGCTCCAGGGGACCTTGTCAAACGCCCTCTCCAGATCCACGAAACAAAGACGGATCTCAGCCCCACACCCAAGGGCCCCCTCACCCAGCCGCCCGAGTGCGAAGACCAGGTCTTGAGCACCCCGGTTCGCCCGGAATCCGCACCGGACCCCATCCAGCCGTGGCCCAGCCAGGCGTCGGAGTCCCCGCCCCAGGACTCCAGAGCAGATTCCACCAGGGACACCGAGAAGGGACATGCCTCCACGGTCTCCACACCGTTGACTGTCACCCCTCTTGAAAACCGGTGCCATAATGGAAATCTCCCATTCCCCCAGTACGGCTCCGCTGCACCACGCCGCATGCAGAACCCCCAAGAGCAATAGGTCGCCCGATGCTCCCATGCACCCAACCACCCCTGGTGCCTCACCATCATGCCCCGCCGCCCCTCCCCGCCCATCCCGATCCTCTCCAGCGCCGCCCTCAGCCCCCCTCATCCCCATGTCATCCCCACCATCATTGGTCCTCTCCTCTGTGCCAGTGGCCCTCACCTCCGACGCTTCACCATGCTCACCATCAAGGAGCCCTGAGAAACACTCTTTCCATCTCTCCATCACTTCCCTCGGGGCAGCAAGCAACCCGCCCCGCCTGTCCTCTATAAATCTGAGAGAGCATTGTCCCTCCCCTCTCATGCTCCCCAGGGTCTCACAGAACAACCTCTGGTTCTCCTGCGAATCCCCTCCAGCCCTTCTCCAAACTCCTCCCAGGACTTCTGTTCCGCCGCCAGCACCCTGCCCCCTGCCCCCGTTCTGAGCGTCACACACTCTCTACATCTCTCCATCTGTCCTGTCGTGTCTCTAGCCCCCAAGTATTGCCTCCATGCCACCCTCCTCTCTCCCATCTTCCCCCCGACTTCCCCCGTCCACCAAGGCGTCCTCTTTCTCTTGTTCCCAAGAAGTTTATCATGGAACAAGGAGCAGAGAGATTGGAAGATATTGTAACTGTTGCTGAGAGATATCAAGTAGCTCAGGCAGAATTATTAGGAAATAAGAAGAAGCAGGGTGAAAACTTCAAATCATCACAAAACTATACCAAATATGAACAAAAGGACCATACCACAAGGAACAAACAAAGATTTGACCAAAAGGACAAAAACCCTCTAAGATCGGATAAGACACCTTACCGGAAGGAAGGAAAGTGGTGTAAAACTTGTCTAATAAGTAACCACAATACTGCGGACTGCAGAAGGAAGAATCCTCCTCATCATGCTGCATGTCTTACAACAGGGAATCAGGGAAGGAAGGAAATGGCAGTAAGTCAGAAAGACTTCCATCATCCCCCTGTCTGTGAGGAAGTGACCGTGAATGGCACTCAAGTACTGTGTTTATATGACACAGGATTGGACTTTGATTCAGTTGTGTGTTCTTCTCTAGTGAGTCCTGACCAGATAACCACAGAAACAGTGGAAATCAGAGGACCGATCAAGGGAGCAAGAACCATTACACTACCCATAGCTCGAATCAACATAAGATCTCGCTATGTGGAAGGAGAAATCAAAGCAGCAGTGATGGACGACCCTATTTACCCTTTGATTTTGGGGTGTAGGTATGTTTTCCTCGGAGAACCTATAAAACCTGTAGTTATGGCAACAGTCCAGACCAGGGAACGCTCCAGAGAAAGGAGACTTGTATATGAAGAATGGCCTACTATACAGAAAAGCTGGAACAGGACCTAAAGGGCATGGACAGCTTGTAGTGCCAAAATCTTACAGGAAGAAGGTTATGACGCTAGGACATGCTATACCCTTCAGTGGACATATGGGAATAGGGGCCACTGGACAAAGGAGAGCCTGTCACTACTTTTGGCCAGGAATTACAGAGGACATAAAAAGATATGTAAGATCCTGTCCAGAATGCCATAGAGTAGCTCCTAAGCATAGGACTGCACCAGCAACACTGGGAGAAATGCCTATTATGGGAACCCCGTTTGAACGGGTTGCAGTGGATATTGTTGGACCCCTCACTAGGACCAAGAAGAGAAATGCATATATCTTAACCTTTGTTGATACTTGCTCTACGTGGGGAGAAGCAGTGGCCATGTCAGCTATAGATTCAAAGCATGTGGCAGAGGCACTGTTGACAATATTCACCCGATTAGGTTTCCCGCATCAGATATTAACTGACAATGGGTCTCAATGGGAAAGCTAACACAAGAAGTATTCAGGATATTTCAAGCCAGGCACTATCATTGTAGTCCCTACCATGCCCAAGAGAACGGTCAAGTAGAGCGGTTCAATGGTACGCTAATTTCAATCCTTAGAAAGCTGGCGAGTGACAAACCTGATACTTGGGATACATACTTACCCGCTGCACTATTTGCATATAGGGAAGTACCCCACAATTCAACTGGATTGGCTCCAGCTACATTGTTGTTTGGAAGACCAATAAAAGGTCCACTGGAAGCATTGCTGCGGACATGGACTGATGAAAAGGCAGAGGAAACAGTGACTTCCTCATACCAATACGTCAACGAGTTGACATTTCGATTGAAAGCAGGTTGGAAACTGGCCAATGATAACTTAAGACAGGCCAGGAGGAAGCATGCTGCCTACTACAACAAAAAAGCAAAGGATAGGGAACTGGAGGTGGGTGAAAAGGTGTTATTACTGTTGCTAAGCAGCAATAATAAATTGCAGTTTGGATGGCAGGGACCCTATGTCATACTGGAGAAACTTTCCAGGACCAATTATAAGATTGACAAGAAAGGAAAGGAGAAATTATATCATGTCAATCTTCTTAAAAAATACTATGACAAGGAATCATCAGAAGTTGCACATATCATGACCCTAGCCATTGCAACAGAAATGCATGGTGAACCACTTCACTCTATGGATTATCCACTCACAACTACAGAGGATTATGTTCAAGTAAATATTAGTGAACATTTAACTCCAGAGCAGAAGAAGAGGGTTCAGAAAGTGTTGGAAACCCATGCTGATGTGCTCACAGATAAGCCAGGTCGAACGAATCTGTTAGAGTACGACATGAAGGTTACAGACCCTACCCCAGTATGCATGAGAACATACCCTATACCCTATGCGAAAGCCCAAGCACTAAGGGAGGAAGTTGATTATCTGTTGAAGGAGAAAATTATCTCGAAGTCAGACTCTCCCTGTAGCTCAAGTGTGGTGCTATTGAGAAAACCGAGTGGTGAACACAGGTTATGTATTGACTACCGGAAGCTTAATGCGATCACAGAATCTCAGGTGGACCCATTACCTGACACCAACCAGCTGTTCTCTACACTGAGTAAGGCTAGGTATTTATCGAAGGTAGATCTAAGCAAGGGATACTACCAAATACCAGTGAAACCAGAAGTTAGGAAAATGCTGGCATTTAGTACATCAGACGGACACTATGAGTTTAATGTACTACCCTTTGGGCTGAAAAATGCTCCCAGTATCTTTTCAAGAATGATGAAGAAATTATTGGAACCTCTACAAAATCCCCATATCACTAACTTTATGGATGACATTCTTGTTGCTACAAACACATTTGAAGAGCATATAGTAGCGCTCTCTATGTTGTTTGACAGGCTGAGAGAAACTGGATTGACTGCACGTCCAACCAAGTGCTATATCGGTTGTAAGGAGTTGGAATTCCTAGGTCACACTATTTCTACAGGTCATATGTCTCCTGACCCAAAGAATATAGAGAAGTTAAATAAGGCACCCAGACCTCAAACGAAGAAAGATGTGAGATCATTCGTGTCATTATGTGGGTTCTATCAGAAGTACATAATAATAATAATAATAATAAATTCTTTAAGCGCCAAACACGGCGCATAAGGCAGAAACCAGAGCTCTCCAGGTTGTACGTTGTGACGCCACTCCTCTTAGCTCTTGCACATTGTTTAATCCCAACGTTCTTCCTTCTCTTATTATTGTTCTTCTGAGTGTTTCTTTTGGTCTTCCTTTTTTCCTCTTACCCTCAGGAACCCAAGTGAGTGCCTGCAATGGTATTCTGTTGTTTTGCATTCGTAGGACATGACCGATATATGACCATCGTCTTTTCCTTATATAGTTGGAGACATATTTCTGCCTAGAGTCTTCTCTTATTTGTCGATTAGTCTTGAATTCTTTCCAACTGATGTTCATGAGTTTTCTAAGACATTTGTTCTCGAGTGTATTCAGCTTGTTCTCCAATGATTTTGTTATTTTCCAACTCTCACAGCCGTATGTTAACACTGAGATAACATTTGAATTAAACAGACGAAGCTTGGTATGTATATTCAATGATCGTAATTTCCAAATGTTAGATAATCTATTGAAGGCGCTAGCTGCCAAAGCAATTCTAGTATGAATTTCTCTTGTTGTGTCACCATCCTGAGTCATTTTACTGCCTAAATAATTGAAACTTTCAACTTTCTGTAGTTTTTCCCCGTTCAGGATGATATTAAAGGTCTCGTTAGAAAAGTTCATAACTTTAGTTTTAGAGGCATTTATTTGGAGACCTATTTTAACCGAAAGATGACACAAATTATTTACTGCTTCTTGGGATTGTCTGGGTGTTGAACTTAAGAATGCTAAATCATCTGCGAAATCTAGGTCCCCCATGAATTTTCCAGAAGTACATACCCCACTTTAACTCTCTGTGTGCACCATTAACTAACTTAACAAAAAAAGGACAGCCTGATAAAATCAAATGGAATGCTGATTGTGAAAAAGCTTACACAGAGCTAAAAGCAAAACTCACCAGCAAACCAATCCTTACGCTACCCCATATCACAAAGGAATTTGTATTAAGGACGGACGCTAGCAGTATAGGTATTGGTGCAACTCTCTTGCAGAAATCAAAAGCCCAGCCGGAGGAACTTTTACCAGTCGCCTACGCCAGTAGGAAGCTGAATGCAGCTGAGTTGAACTTCTCGACCATAGAAAAAGAATGTTTGGCTCTTATTTGGTCCATCGACAAATTTTCACCTTACTTGTATGGGACACACTTCATTGTCCAAAGCGATCATCAGCCTTTAACATTATTGGCTGCATCTAAAAAGTTAAATTCGAGATTGTTAAGGTGGAGTCTGCTTCTGGCGCCTTATTCCTTTACCTGTGAATTACATTCCGAGAAGAGACAATGTAGGAGCTGATTTTTTAAGTCGACACCCTATTACTATGGAAGGACAGACGCAAAAGGATTAACTACAGCAGGGGTTTACACTTCAGCTATGACAGGTCACAGCTAGGAAAGGATGGGGCTATGTCGTGGAACGAGTTGTGTAAACCCACTACTTTGTTAAATCCCTATGTCGAGAGCCCAGCCAATCAACGCACAGTTGCTGAGCCGGAATAAATAACAAAAAGTTACGCCAGGAAAAACTTAAGCCCTGGTTTTTTCGGATGTGGGTCGTAGCCATCTTGTTCACGCAAGATGGCAGAAGAAAACTGAATAAAATTAGGCTGTACGGGGCATGAGACGAAACTGCAGGAAACCAATCAGCTTGCTCCGCCAGGAACCAACCAAAAGCTTTGCTTAAGAATTCACCTACCTATATAATCGGGCGAGATTTTAGCTAAAAACACGCAACACCGAACACGAAGCCAGAGACGACCGACTGTGTGAGAGTAGCTGTCAACTTTGATTTATAGCTTACCTGAGGGCATTGACCTGCAGCCTGCTTCGCTAAGTCGAGTTAAAAACTGGCCTGTTTGAATCTTAGAGGGTAAATATATTTACGATAACCTTTAGGAAAATAGGCCTTCAGCAGGTATATAATGTTGGTATTTGCTGGGTGTCATTATACTACCTACACCTGTATATATTTTATATAAATTGTTTCAATATGAACGTATCAGGTTACTGATTGTATCTTAAGGGCATTAGGTATAATGATTGTATTTCCTGATGTGGATTGATGAAGACGAAGACTAATAGGACTCATACTTCAACCTATTGTCTCCTTTAACTTCAGTCTATAACTTCAGTCTATTGTCTCAGATAACTCCAAACTGAAATATAACCAAAACAGTCCTTGTTAGGACTCAACCTATTGTCTCCTATAACTTCAGTGTTATCTCAGATAAAACCAACTGAAATATAACCAAAACAGTCCTTGTTAGGACTCAATCTATTGTCTCATCTAACTCCAATCTATTGTCCCATATAACTCCCACCTGAGATATAACCAAACAGTCCTCGTCTCATATACTCCTATCATAAGAACATAACAATATTGTTAGGATATATGTTACCAGCTTGTATAGCACTTGTCAGAGAGGACCTGGTATATTATAGGGGGAAGGAAATGGTTGTATCACACCTAGGTGTACATATTATTGGATGTATTCCTGTATTGAATTTATATTATTGGATGTATTCATGTATTGAATTTATATTATTGGATGTATTCATGTATTGAATTTATATTATTGAATGTATCCATGCATTAGTTTATCAGAAAGAATGTTTTGCAAGTAGACACCTGTCTTGTCTCGCTATTGCTAAATCATACTGAGCCATATTGTCATTCATCCTACATGCAGACACCCGAGACACGCTCATTTCACCCACACTTGAAATAGGTGGGCTTGAGGACAGAAATTAGCCCCTATTTTTCCTTGTTACAGGTTTTATTCGTGTCATCAAACCTGAGGTCGTATGTCGTGTCAATCCAGCTGCCTGGAACGTCGCAGGAGCACAGTGATTGCACAGGATCAACCTCTTTAGTCCCCCTCAGTCTTGGGTGGCTAACGAAACGACCATCAGCGGGTGTTTTGTGTCAACCAAACCAAGAAGGACAGACCTTTTAAGAGATGAGTACACATTAGTACCATTTCTGTCAGCATTGTGAGCAAAAGCTAGTGTCAGTGACGAGAAAGTGAATTAGCGTAGCAAGAGACAATAATAAGATTATAGCTGATAAATTATACGTAATTAACAGCACAGCTGATACATGTACTATAATTGAATAACAGCACAGCTGATATAATTTTTGTTCCTATAATTGGAAAACTTGTTGTAATATATTTACATATCTATATAAATATAAATATTTGTAAATCATATGTAAACTTACAAATTCATTACATTCCATTTTTCAACATTCACCCTTCAGCACAAGAGTAGATAGTGTATATACTAAATAAATAATAAGGAAATTGTATTTTAACGACTTGTCAGTTTTATCATTGTTAAGTAAAATCTGTTTCCTTGTTTTTTTAATATCACAGTTAGTTACACAGCGGAGGTGGCACTTTATGTCGGTCTCCTCTTTACTATTGTTTCGAGATCAGATCATTCACAGCCGTAACTAATTTGTGATACCAGTAGTCCTCTTAGACACTGGGACTTCACCATTTTCTGCAGAAATTCTATTTCTGTAATTGTCAGTACTATACTGATCTTAGAGCCAATAAAAACCTCACGCCACATGATGACAATCTCCCAATCCTTTGGTATGGTCTTGTTGCACCATGCTGCCTGTAGGACCCTTAAGAGTAATAGGTCGCCTGATGCTCCCATGTACTTAACCATTTCTGGTGTTATACCATCATGCCATGCTGCTTTGCTCATCTTGATTTTCTCCAGTGCTGCCTTCAGTTGTTCCATCTTTATGTCATCTTCATCACCATTTGTTTCCTCTTCTGTGCTAGTGGTTATCATTTCTGATGATTGACCTTGCTCACCATCAAGGAGTTCTGAAAAATATTCTTTCCATCTTTCCATTACTCCTTCGGGGCAGTAAGCAATTTGCCTTGCTTGTCCTTTATAAATTTGAGAGGGCATTGCTTTTCCATTCTCATGTTCTTTAGTGTCTTATGGAACAATTTCTGGTTTTCTTGCGCATCTTTTTCTAGCTTTTTTCCAAATTCTTCCCAGGACTTCTGTTTTGCTGCTAGCACCTTGTTCTTTGCTTCTGTTCTGAGTATCACATATTCTCTATATTTCTCTATTTGTCCTGCTGTGTTTTTAGCTCCTAAGTATTGTTTCATGCCATTTTCTTCTCTCTTATTTTCTCTTTGACTTCCTCTGTCCACCAAGGTGTCCTCTTTCTCTTGTTCCCAAGTCGGGCTTCACCACATGCTTCTGCAGCAGCTGTCTTTATCATGTCCTTGAATTTAATCCAGAGGGTTTCCAAGTCACAGGTTGTTGTTCTGTGTGTCTCACCGCTGTAGCAATAAGCCCCTGATATCTGGTCTTAATTTCTGGCTCTCTCAGCTTACTTACTTACTTAGTCGTTCCCATTCTACCGTGAGGTGTAGAGGTTTGGAAGAGAGAGCGCCAGACTATCCTATCGGCTGTCTTCCTCCTGGCCTGGTTCCATTCTAGTCCTCGGTCCTTCAAAGATTGTCTAATGTTGTCCTCCCAGCGGACTCTGGGTCGTCCTCGGGGTCTGGATCCTTGGCTCTATGTTTCCCATGCTTGTCGTGGTAGCCGATCTTCTCCCATTCTGCAGACATGGCCAAACCATCTTAATTGGGACTGTTCTACTTGCGTCTGCAGGGGGTAGGATTTAAGGCCTTGACGTATCGTCTGGTTGCGTACCTTGTCTCTTCTTGTTACTTCAACCACCTTCCTCAGATACCTCATTTCTGAGGTTTGGATCTGGCTTTTATGGGTTGTAGTCATTGCCCATGACTCGCATCCATATGTCAAGACTGGGACATAGGTGGAGCGGTATACAGCCATCTTCGTTTTCTTACCAACCTCTCTCTTGCTGAGGAATCCTCGATTTATAGCCTGAAAAAGTCTCCCAGCTGCTGCTTTTCGAGTGGCCAACTTTTCTTTGATGCCTCCCTTTCGGTCTATAATAGCTCCGAGGTATTTAAAGTGGTCGACCTGCTCCAGGACCTGTTCTCCCAGCTTAATCTGTCGTCTTCTTTCTTCTCGTGATATCACCATGGATTTTGTTTTAGAGCTGCTTATGACCATCCCTCTCTTCTCCAGCTCTTCCTTCCAGACTTGCAGGTTGGATTGGAGATGTGCCTCTGATTTAGCAATCAGGGCAACATCATCAGCAAATGCCAGCTCTGAAATATAGACCTGTCTCATCTTCCAGTACCCCACTGAATACTTTCTTGTTCTCTCCTTACATGCCTTGATGGCATCGTCCATAAGGAGTATGAAGAGGTAAGGTGATAGGATATCACCTTGTCTTACACCAGTGGTGGTCCTGAACTCTTCTGACTTATGGTTTGCTGTCCTCACATAATTTCTGCAAGACTTGTAGAAGCTCTGTATAGCATGAATCAGAGGTGCTGGAATATTCTTCCTTGCCAAACAGTCCCAAAGTTTGCTCCAGGGGACCCTGTCAAACGCCATTTCCAGATCTATGAAACAAAGATGGATCTCACTCTTATACTTAAGGGCCTTTTCACTCAGCTGTCTGAGTGTGAAGATTAGATCTTGAGTACTTCGGTTTGCTCGGAATCCGCACTGGACCTCATCCAATTGTGGCTTAGCTAGGCGTCGGAGTCTCTGCTCTAGGATTCTAGAGTAGATTTTACCAGGGACACTGAGAAGGGATATGCCTCTATGGTTTCCACACTTTCGATTGTCACCCTTTTTGAAAATTGGTGTTATGATGGCAATCTCCCAATCCTTTGGTATGGTCTTGTTGTACCACGCTGCCTGTAAAACCCTTAAGAGTAATAGGTCGCCTGAAGCTCGCATGAACTTCCCAGGACTTCTGTTTTTCTGCTAGCACTTTGTTCTTTGCTTCTGTTCTGAGTGTCACATATTCTCTATATTTTTCCATTTGTCCTGTTGTGTTTTTAGCTCCTAAATATTGTTTCATGCCATTTTCTTCTCTCTTATTTTCTCTTTGACTTCCTCTGTCCACCAAGGTGTCCTCTTTCTCTTGTTCCCAAGTCGGACTTCACCGCATGCTTCTGCAGCAGCTGTCTTTATGATATCCTTGAATTTAATCCAGAGGGTTTCCAAGTCATCAGGTCGTTCTTCTGTGTTGCTCACCGCTGCAGCAATAAGCCCCTGATATCTGGTCTTAATTTCTGGCTCTCTCAGCTTGTAGGTCCTAATGCTCATTTCTCCCGCTCGTTTACTTGGTTTCTTGCGTGATGTTGGGCAGTTCCTAGGCTGAGCAACTCTTTCAGTTGTTCTTTTGATTGTTAGCAGGTAGTGATCACTTCCAATCTCTGGTCCCCTCCAGACTCTAGCATCTCGGACATATTTGAATGAGCTTCTCCGAACAAAGGCATAGTCGATCACTGACTTCTCATTCTTTGTTGGTTCACATCTAGTGTATGCATGTATGCGCTTATGGGGGAACTTTGTGTTTGTAATGATCAGATTCTGCTCACTGCAGAATCTAAGGAGTCGCTTTCCATTGTCATTGAGAGTATCTTCTCCATATCTTCCGATAACTCCACCCCATCTAGCATGGTCATTTCCAACTCTGGCATTAAAATCTCCGAGCATGATAACTTCATCTAGGCAGTCATCCACTGTCCTTTGAAGCAGCTCGAAGAATTCCTCCTTGACCTCTGCTCTCTCATCCTCATTTGTCTCATACACTATGACCAGGTTGACTATGGTTTCTCCTTCTTTTAGTTTTACCACCATAATGCGCTCCGAGACAAAGTTCCATCCCTTGATACTATCTTTTGGATTTTGGGCCACAATGCAACCCACACCCCCTTTAGCTCTTTCAGATATGGGTACACCACTGTAGAGCAGCGTGTTGCCATCAAGATCCATGACTCCTTGTCCTTTTTTCTTTGTTTCCATTATAGCCAGGGTTTCTAGTTTTGCTTTCCTCATCTCTTCCACCAGCTCCTGTTCCTTCCCATTTATACTTCTTGTGTTCCAAGTTCCATAAGTCGTAGTCCGTAGTCCGTTCCAGTTCGTCGCCTTTAGAATCAGTCCAGTTTTCTCTCTTGTATTGCTCGTAGTCGTGATTTAAAGCAAACAGGTAATTGGCCTGTTGTGCCTTTGCATGGTGGAGGGGCTGCCTCCTTACGGCCTCCATGCAGTTCGCCCTTCTCCTTTTTCATCCGGGCTTGGGACCGGCATAGGCGTCTTACCTATTCCCATTAACTTTAATTTCTGAATGTTTAATTTTGCTTCGCTGGCCTGTCAAAACTCAATAAAGGTGTTTAAAATATTTTGAATGGATGAAATTTTGGTTAGGAAAAATATCGTGTCGTCAGCGTAGGCTGCTAATTTTCTTTGACCTTGTCCTGGAATGAAAACCCCCGTGATGTTTGTGTCTTGTCTAATTTTCTCTGACACTGGTTCTATTGAAAGTACATATAACAAGGGTGAGAGTGGACACCCTTATCTAACAGACCTAGTTAAAATAAATGGTTCTGTGATTGTGTGATTTATTAATAGTCTACTTTTGGATGTTTTGTATATATTTGCTACCCATTTTCTAAAGTATGCCCCTACGTTACAAGCGAACAGAGTTTTGTTAAAAAAAAAATGGGATACCCTTGTAGTGTATTTCTAAATACAATATCTAAATTAATATATATAACAATATCGGGCATAAAGGAAAAGATAAGAAAGTACAAAAGAATTTTCTACTAGAACTGTTGGTATCGCCTCCGCCGTCAGATTATTATTTGCTAACGCATAAGACGAACAAAACGGTACCAAAATTTTTCAAATTCGTCCTTGACATAATCACTTTTCCTAGTTCTAAGAAAATTGTGCCTAAAAATGCATTGTGAAACGAGGAGGGGCAAGGAAAGATAAAATGCTAATACGTTTCGCATTGATTTTAAACTAAAAGCCAACTATAGCAAGTGGCAAGCCTTGCCATAAGGGGTTTCCCCGAAATACGACGAAAACGTTAGAACATGTAGACACCTCGTGTCACAAAAACAACCTTAGCTCTTATTTCAAAGGACGCAATTAGGACGTAAATAGAGACGACAGCACATGGAAAAGAATTGAACGTGTAGTAGACTAAAAATAAAAACACTAACATAGAAAAAAAAACTCTGTACTTCTGAACCAAGCCAACTAGTCCCATATAAATTATATATTCGTGTACCTTAGGACTTCCTGACAAAGAATATGGTAATAGTTACGCAAATAGTCCATTAATTAACTAATTATAGCCATAATACTATAGTGGACCCGACCAGACTGTCAAGTAAAGATCATGCCTGCTTACAATTTTTTATGGCATGTTTTGAAAAAACGACTTTGGGTAAATGAGGTTAAAAGGTACGGGATATTTGATTGGCTGGATTTTAAAGGAAGGCGAAGTATGATTGGTTGACCAAAAACTAAAAATATATTTGCCTTGAAACATATTGAGAGTCGTTATTTGAAACGATAGATTAAAAATTAAATGTAAACATGGTCCCATTGGACAAAGCAGTAGATATAGGCACGAAACGGGGACTGTTCCCTGCCATTACAAGAAAATGTTGTGCAACGCAAGATCGATGAGAGCAGGCGGAGAATTTTCTAACATAGGAAAAGCCTGGACATAGGGGCAGATCGAAAATGTGCCAGATTCTATTGCCTAGTCATCGTTTTACTTGTGTTATTTCCTTGCATCTGTGGTAAGATTGATTTTCTTAATATTTTATTTAAAATAAAATTTGAATGTGAGATACTAACATGCGATTATAAGTAAGTGAGTCTATGGCAGACTCAAAACAGAGTCTAGAGATAGATCCAGCATATGAAAGACTATCAGAGAGGTGTAGACCAACTAAATTATATAGGATTATCATCAGGAGCATAATACCTATCCTATGGTATGGACAACAGATTATTGCTGGAATTGCAGAGGCGTTGTAACTATTAGGGGAGAGGAGTACTGGTATACCTGGTCACATCAAAAGAAACTGGTGAAAGGGATTGTCGTAAAGAGCTGATCTTGCATGTTTGTTTGTAATGTGCCTGTCCTGGTTGTTGAGTATTAGTGTAGGCTGTTGATTACGAAGGAGGCATATCCTTCTGATTTCAGAGGTTTTTGGTTGCTGTCAATAACTGGTGCCAGACTACAGTGGGCCGATATATTCATGCCCCAGTCTTGCCTTTTTCGGAGACAACTGTAAACCACCATCATTCTTGAAGAAGTGGGAGCTGAAGGTTGTCGTTCAGCGAAGTGCAGGAAGATTCCTACAGCATATTACCAAGTTAGGTGCATGTTTCGGCACCTGATCGCTCAACTAACATTATATTAGAAAAGAGACTGGGGAATAGTGATATAAACATTCCATCAGTGTCCATAAAAACTTACAAACAACATGCAGAGATGATGATAGTAAACAATCAACCAGTGTATACTAGAAGTCACCTCAGTTAAACAATACAACTACACCCTTATATAATAATATATGTATTATGGACAGAAGATCCATTGTATAAATTGATTGATGTAATTAATTTCTATGATTTCACTTTGATTGTCAGTCCTGATTCCAAATAAATCAGATTCAGGACAATAAATTGAAAAACCTTAACTTTCAACCACAGACTTACTAAAGATAGTCTTTTAAAGTGTAGTTTTTATGTGATTGTCGTGGCACTGTTGTGTTGTAGTAGTTAATAAAATAATTTGTGTAATTGTTTATATGTTTAGTTGGTTAATGCAACCTTACACTACATTTCATAACCCTAGACACCAAACGTAGTCATCTTATAGTCTATCAAGAATAAGTCTGAATGAGATCATAGTGGTGGAAGTAGAAGTAGTATTATATTCAGGGACCTTCACAGCTGACCTCATTCAGTACACTAAGATTTCTTAACAACAAACTGTATTAACATCAACCCACCACAACCCTATCAAAAGCTTTTTCCTGGTCCAACGATAGAAAAGCGGCCTCGTACTGCTTGTCCATCATGAGAAAATAATTGAATGCCTCGAAGACATAGGTATTGATGGAAAATATATAAGAATACTCAGTAACCTTTATTGGGAGCACACTGACACAGTAAGATCAGGAAGGAATTATTCACCATACATAGACATAAAAAGAGGTGTCAGACAAGGTTGTGTGCTGTCCCCCTGCCTATTTAATTTATACACCGAAAAAATTTTCAAACAGATACAGGAAATACCAGGACTGAACATCAGTGGAAGGTCAATAAACAACCTTAGATATGCAGATGATACCGTGTTGTTAGCTGAAAGCGAACAGGAGTTACAAGAACTAGTGAAGCAAGTGAACTGTATAAGTCATGAATATGGACTCGACATTAATATTGAGAAAACAAAAACTATGATAATTAGCAAAACAGACGATAAACCCACATTAAAGATAAGCGTAAATTGGGAAATCCTGGAACAAGTCAAGAGCTACGTATATCTCGGTCATATAATAACAGAAGATGGCAGATGTGAAACAGAAATCAAGAAGAGAATAGGAATGGCCAAAGCTACATTCAACAACATGAAACATATACTGACATCCAAACAGTTATCTCACAAATTAAAACTGAGAATCATAAAGTGTTATATATATTCTGCATTTCTGTATGGTGCAGAAACATGGACGATGAATAAGCAGTTGGAAGAAAGAATTGAGGCTCTTGAAATGTGGATATATAGAAGAATGGGGCGTATCTCATGGAAAGAGATGAAAACAAATAAGGAGGTCCTAGAAAATCTAGGTATGAAAAGAAAACTAATGAGGGAGGTCAAAGTTCGGCAGCTAAAATACTTTGGCCACATAAAAAGGCATGACACCTTACAGAAGACCATAACAGAAGGGAGAGTTGAAGGCAAACGTGCAAGGGGAAGACAGCGCTATAAGTGGGAAGACAACATCAAGAGATGGACAGGTAAGAGTCTATCAGAGTGCACCATCAAGACAAGAGACAGAAGACGTTGGAGATCCATTACAGCTAACCTTCGTTGTGGAGATGGCAACTGATGATGATGACTGCTTGTCTAACGCGTGAAACATCAAGTCTCTAAAAAAGTGTGTATTTTTACTAATATTCCTCTGTGGCACGCTGTTCTGTTGGTCGTCATGAGTCAGGATATGCATGAAAGGTTTTAGTTTACTAGTAAGAGTTTTAGTTAGAATTTTATTGTCAGTGTTTAGAAGCGATATGTGTCTGTAATCTTTTAGTAGTTTTCTGTCTGTTTTATCTTTTGGTAAGAGTACTATCTACGACTGATATAAACTTTCAGGAAGTTCGCCCTTCTGAAAGGCTTCCTAAAAAACTTTCATTAATAGTGGTCCGAGAACGGGGAAAAAGAAAGTATAGAATTCTGATGTAAGTCCGTCTGGACCAGGGGTCTTATCTCGGTTTAGTGTGTTTACTGCCTCTCGCAAATTTTCGAGTGTTAGTACTTGGTCTAAATTTTTACTATCTTGTTCTATGAGAGGCTTTGTGTACTGTAGAAAAATGTTTTGTGCGTCTGTTCTTGTTTCTTCTTTGGTGTATAACTGTTTATAAAATCCCAAGATGGTCTGAAATACGTTTGTGTTGTTCGTTTGCAATTGTCCATTGTTATCTAGTATTTGGCGGATCTGCTTATTTCGTTGAATGTTCTGTCTATTGCCAAGTACTGTTTGTTTGGAGTCTCTTGTGTTGTGTACAACTTCTTTTTTTTTTTTTCCTCGCTTGAGGTCGCATATTTTTTCCTCGCATGAGGTCGCATTAGTACCCGCCCAAACCCGGCCCTGGTCAAGACCACATGTCCCAACACAAGAAGACCCAATGACAACATGTGTCACTGTAGTGATCTTTTGTGTTCTCACACAAGAGATCTAATGACGCATGAATGTCACTGTACCGGTCCCTGTGTCTAGACACATGATCCTAGCCAAAGGCCGGATTCTAGGCATTGGGTTGTACAGCGTAAAATACGCTGACTGCAATAAACTACAACTTCGTTTGTTTGTTTTTTTTTTTTTTTATTCCTCGCATGAGGTTGCATATTTTTTCCTCGCATGAGGTTGCATTTGCCCCACCCATACCCAGCCCTGGTCAAGACCACATGTCCCAACACAAGAAGATCCAATGACAACATGTGTCATTGTAGTGATCCTCTGTGTTCTCACACTAGGTACCTCATGACATGAATGTCACTACTGTTTCCCGTGTGTAGACACATGATCCCAGCCAAAAGCCAGGATACTAGGCATTGGGTTGTACAGCGTAAAATACTTTTTTTTTTTTTTTTTTTTTTTTCCTCGCTTGAGGTCGCATATTTTTTTCCTCGCATGAGGTCGCATTAGCCCCGCCCAAACCCGGCCCTGGTCAAGACCACATGTCCCAACACAAGAAGACCCAATGACAACATGTGTCACCGTAGTGATCCTCTGTGTTCTCACACAAGAGACCTAATGACACATGAATGTCACTGTACCGGTCCCTGTGTCTAGACACATGATCCTAGCCAATAGCCGGATTCTAGGCATTGGGTTGTACAGCGTAAAATACGCTGACTGCAATAAACTACAACTTCGTTTTTTTTTTTTTTTTTTTTTTATTCCTCGCATGAGGTTGCATATTTTTTCCTCGCATGAGGTTGCATTTGCCCCACCCATACCCGGCCCTGGTCAAGACCACATGTCCCAACACAAGAAGATCCATTGACAACATGTGTCATTGTAGTGATCCTCTGTGTTCTCACACTAGGTACCTCATGACATGAATGTCACTACTGTTTCCCGTGTCTAGACACATGATCCTAGCCAATAGCCGGATTCTAGGCATTGGGTTGTACAGCGTAAAATACGCTGACTGCAATAAACTACAACTTCGTTTGGTGTTGATTGTTCGCTTTTTAGTTGGAGAGTGCTTTTGAGAGAGTAACAGTTATTAAAAAAATAACGATCAATAGTTTCATGGCGCGTTTTAATATTAATACAACTTAAATTATAGAGTTTAACATAAACACAGTTTTCCAAATGTTTTTAAATTCAGAGAAAATACCGAAAAGTAATATTTATATTACATTTAAAATTTACAATATGGAAAAAGCATTGCAAATTTTGACATAATTCTATATATTTTAAAATATTATTTTTTAAAATGCAATTGTTTCCCTTAAACAGAGGATGAGGTAAAGATTACCTCCCTGGAAAAAAAATGAAGGAAAATAATTTTGTTTTTGTCTTTCAAAAGAGGTGCGAATAAAAATTCTTCTTTTAAAAACTTTACACATATGTGAAGTAGCGTCGTTCTTCTTCTTCCTCTTCTTCTTCCTCGTTAGCCCTGAAAAGGACGGTGGTTGCGTTGTGTCTGTTTACGCCGTAGCAGTGATATCTGCACCTTTCGGTCGACACATCCGACTTCAGCACGGCATTTTTTAGGGACCGGGTTTGCCTTCCCATTTCGATCCGTACTCGCTCAGCCAGACTGCACTGCTGCAGACTGCTTCCAGGATCACCACGTGGAGGTGGAGTACGGTCTTGACCAGCTCTGGTTCGCTGGTCCTGATGCAAGCAGTCAAGCTATGGGTCGCTGACTGCATTCACTATTGCTGCATCTTTGGGTCCCGCGTCGTTCAGAATCAACGAAATGAGTTCCAAACAAGATCTCAGTTTTCTAAATGTGCTCCAGATGATTTAAAGCTGAGATCGTTGGTTTTAATTCTTCCTCCGTCATATTTTGGGAGGGAGCTCGTGGCCGAGCGGTTAGGATGCCAGTCTTTGAAGTAATATTCATCATCAACGTCATGATAATCATCATCATTAATATACTTTTCTCTCCTGACGGCGCATTGGCCACCACGGTAGCTCGTTTTTAGGCAGGAAGCCTGCGCCAACCATTGACATGCTCCTGTAGCGTGGTTTCTGTGGCAATCTGTTGTCGTAGATGAGATTTTTTTCTATCGGTGGAGTGGAGCGGGGTAAAGACCTATATTGCATTGTAGCCGTCGTTTGAGTATAGTTGGCCATCATATTCGTAACTGTCTTATTAGAATGTTGGTTATGCGCTTGAATATTGCATAGATGACTGTTACGTACATTTATTACCTAAGGGGGTAGTCTTCGGTCCTGCCAAATGTACGCACCAGTCTCAATATAGTTATATTATTTGTGCGGTCGAATGATTCGCGCACTGACGTGCACAAAGCAGTGTGAGTTGCTTTGGGACGCACGGGTAACCTAGTTGAGTAGTTTCTGACGTCATGATTTGGAGGGGCAACATGGACCTTGTTTATGTCCGTGATTGATATATATTATTATTGTATTCGTGGCACGTTTATGGAAGCCATTTATTCTAGTGATCTGTATTGGTCTTCAGGTCGAAACCAATAGCAGTAATGTCACGTAAGTTATCGCCCCACTTCTTATTGTATGCTGTATTGAAGGCCGCTCTTATACTAGTCTAGCGGGAATATGTTATTCCTAGAATGGACCTACAGAGTCGTTAGCCTTTTTAGGATTCGTATCGTAGAAGAAGGATTCCTACGAGTGGGAAAGAAGTTAATTTGATTGCAGTATTCATGTGTGTAAACGCCTTTATTGTAATGCCAAAGTCGTGGCATGGATACCGAGAGGTTAGCCAACATGAAATACTAACCTAGATGTATCTCTATGTATGTACCCTTAATATGATGTTGAACAGACGGAATGAGAATTGAAGTCTTGTATCAAGACAGTTTTATTGCATGAATGCAGGATTCAGTGGGTTTGAGATTTGTGTACCCAATTGGATGTCCTTCGTAAAGGTCAACGGACATTCCCTTGCTGTTAAAACCTAGTATGAATATTATTGGATTCTTATTACTTACGTGAGAGAGGATTTTAGATATGAATGACCAGAGATGTATCGTTTTATCGGAACTGTCACTACTATGTATAAATTGTTCATCGTACCTGTCAAGGAACATTGTACCGTCTTGTCAAACGTCTTCGTACCACGTAATAAATTATAATAACTTTACCGACGAGTTGAGTATGATCATGTTGGCCTGATTTGCCTTCCACTCGTTGAAGTTCTGTTGGATAGCTCTTCATTTAATTTTCATTCTACATTCGCGTCAAGATGCTAGTACATTGGTACATCTGCTACTAGCTATCATATTACCCGAAAAGAGCGCTCAACAGTAAATGGTATGCCAGTGTGGTCTGGAAATCAATAATTTCAAAGGAAACGTACCCTATACAAGTATCGGTTGAATGGAAGATCTGAACTTTCAAGGCGACAACATCTTGGAATCTACTGTGTTGGTGAATCACAATCAACTTACGGACAGGGTCAAGGTCATCAATCAACATCCACGTCAGGTTGTACAGTGACTGACTACCTTGGAATCACCTCTTCGTCAGTATTGCGTGCGAGCTGTGGTCTAATACTCAGAACGAAGTATTTTATCCTCAAACGTACATCCACGGAGACGAGGCACATTGATTTTTTACCTGCACGCGAGATGAGTATAACGTGTTTTCGTTGTACACTTTATTACGTTTAGCTGTGCCTCATGTAGTTATGTCCACATTTATATTTTTCATGTTACATGTTATATGTGTTGTATTCTTCGTGGGAGGTAGGGAGGTTGATCTGACGAACGAGATCCATCTCGAAGCCAATTCGGGCTCTTCGTCAGACGTTCTGTAGGGCTCATTTTGTAAGTTTCAATTGAGCGATAATTCCGGTACAAGGCTAGAAACCTTGCCGAAGTTCCGATCGCTAGTTGTCCCTTATAACAGTATCTGTTTAGCTGTTCCGTCAAGTTTTACGTGTTGTTTTCGTAGCTATTTTTACTTGTACTTTAGTTTCATGATGTATTTTGTGTGTGATTATTGTCCGTCTAACCTATCTATCATTCAGTTTTTTTACAAAACCTATGTTTTTACACTGTGTTGTCAATTGTCTTGTACAAGTTTATCGCATATTTCATTGCATTTTTTGCAACAGTACTTCTTAATTTTTCCATTTTTATTTTTTTATTTATTTATGCGAACGTTTTCAGTCGTTGATTATATCTTGTCGTGTCAGTATTGTGCTACTGTCTGTCACGTTATTGCTTTCACACCATTACATGTTATAAATTACATTATTAATTATTAATATTATTGCCTATTAAATAACTTGATTTTATCGTTCTAGGACAGGAACGAAGACCACTAGTTGTAGTAACACTTTTGAGTAGTATTATTACATAATAATATTGAATAATGTCTACCTTAGACTATTTCATTAAGCAAGCAAAAGCTCTTCAGATGGCTCCTGATGAAGTAAAAGCATTTGCACTTGCAGAATATAAGAAAGCTCAAGAAATAGAAGCCGAACAGAGAAAGTTAGAAACTTTAAGACTAGAAAAACTTCAATTTGAGGCAGATCAGAAATGGACTGAGGCTGAGGAAGATGAAAAGAAGAGGAAATTTATAGCTGAGGAAGAGGAGAAAAAAATGAGACTAGCCGCTGAATTAGAAGAGAAACGATTTCAACGAGAGGCAGAACAGAAACAAAAGGAGGCTGAAGAAAGACTTAAAATTGAAATGGAAGTTAAACAAAAGGAAATGGAAGAAAGAAGATTAATAGCTGAACAAAATACATTACGACTTCAGCTTGAGATGGAAGAGAATGATAAAAAACGACAGCATGAACTGAAATTAGCTGAGTCAGAATATGAGAGACTTAGGTTAACTCAGGAAGCTAATTCTCAGAGAACTTTTGAAAGCCAAACTTCATCCAGACATGACCATTTTAAGGAAATTCACCTTAAATTACCTAAATTTAATCCCCCGTCTGATGACGTGATATTCTTCCTAGATAGGTTTGAGGCCACTTGTGTGTCTTATAACGTGGATAAAACACTGTATTGCACATAGTTATCCAGGTTACTTACTGGGGATGCTTTAGCAGTTTATCATACTACCAGTATTAATGAGAAGAATGATTATAATGCTCTTAGAGCCGCACTTCTGAAGAAATTTCAAATGTCAGAAGATGAATACCGATTAAGATTTCGTACATTGCTACCGCAATCAAGCAGAAATTTCAGTGATTTTCTGTCACAAATACGACTCACCCTCGAAAGATGGATCGAATTATCCAAAATTGAAAAGTCGTATGAAGGTCTCTTCGATTTACTGATGTGCGATAAGGTACTATCGTCTGTAAATCCTACATTTCTCGCATTTTTACACGAACGGAAACCTTTATCAATGAAAGACTTAGAAGAACATGCAAAAAATTTTTGCACTGCTCACCCAACCATGGATCTGAGTAATGCACAGATTAAGAGTGAATTGCCTGTTGCTTTTGCAGCACAACAAAACAATTTTTCACGCAATCGTTCCTTTAGTGCTGACAGGTATGTCAATAAGGGAAATAATTACAATTTTAACAATGATAACTTTTACAAAGGGAAGCAATTTCAACAATCTGCTCTATTTAATGTTTCTTGGAACCAAGCTCACAGATCGCGAGATTTTGGTAACAATAATTTTAAAAATAATCAAGGACATTATAATAAACAAAACTGGAGATCAAAATCTCAGGGTTCACAAAACAGACAATTTTTTGGAAATAAACCATTTAACCAACATCATAACGATCATTCTACAAATTATCGGACTCATCCAAATTTTAACTCAGGCAGAAACTACAATTGTGGCAATTTTAATGACAATAATCACAATCGATCGCGCCGACGAGATAGATCGTTGAGTAATACGGGTAGACATTCTAATGTCTCTTTAAGTGATACACAGGCTAACATTGAACAGGGTAAAGTAGCTGAAACTCACAATGCTATGTCTTGTTCTCTTGATTGTACCCAGGTGAAAGACTGTCCAGAATGCTCGACTCTTTTCCAGCCTATGGCGATCACGACGCTGCGTTGCGGACATACCTTGCCTAGTCTACCTGCAGTCTGTACGGCCACTGCTGCGTCAGTACACCAGGGACAGGGCTCTCTTATGTTTAACAAGGGATTTGTCAATAACATTTCATGCTCTCTCCTATTTGACTCAGGTTGTAGCACTGTGGGCGTCCGGACTTCGCTGATCAACCCAAGTTGTGCCACGGGCAGGGTTGTCAAGTGTGTGACTTTCGGTGGCACCATTGAAACATTTCCCACCGCTATTATTGACCTTAATACTCCATTTTTTTCAGGAAAGATCCAGGCATGTCTCCTTCCGAATCCAATTTGTGACGTAATACTTGGTCGCATACATGGTATTAAAGAGTGTACACCACAGCAAATTGCTGAATGGGAAGAGCGACATATTCAAACTGCAAATGCAGTAATGACTAGAGCGCAAGCTACTAATATGTCGCATGATACACCTATTGAACTTACAGTTCATACTACTTGTGATGATGATGCTCCTATTTCACGGGAGTTGTTTGCAACATTGCAAAAGAATGATGATTCATTAAAAAAAATTTTTCATTATGTGAACAAAAAGAATACCAGCAACAAACTTGCAAAATCTAGACATGACTTTATACTTAAAAATGGGATTTTGGTTAGAGTAATACGGGAAAAGGATTCATCCTTATGTTATCATATCTTAGTCCCATCCTCTATGAGATCTCGTATATTACGACATGCGCATGACTCGCAATGTGCGGGCCATATGGGTTTTTCGCGTACCAAATCCAGAGTGCTTTCGGCATTCTACTGGCCAGGCGTCCATAGGGACATCACTCTCTACTGTCGGTCTTGTTTGATATGTCAGGAAGTTAAGGTACGGGGTCCATTTCATGCGGCTCCTATTCAAGCTGCGGACATCCCGATTAGACCATTTGATAAAATGGCTATAGACATTATTGGTCCGATGCTTCCATCTGCTAGAGGGCATACGCATATTCTTACGTGCATTGATATGTGCACTCGTTGGCCTGAGGCCATCCCTCTCAAGAACACTTCATCTGCCAGTGTAGCAGAGGCATTGATGTTAATCTTCTCACGCATTGGTTTTCCTCGGAAAATCTTGTCGGATCATGGGGTTCAGTTCATTTCTGAATCCATGTCTCAAGTTATGAAGACATTAGGTATAGACAGATCTCTTAGTTCTATTTATCATCCGATGTCAAATGGGTTAATTGAGCGTCTCAATAGGACACTCAAGCAGTTGTTGGGTAAGATGACCCAAGACCATCCCCAAGACTGGGATCGGGTCATACCCGCTGCTCTGTTTCGTATCGCGAAGTACAAAATCAAGCCACGGGGTTTTCTCCATTCCAGCTAGTTTTTGGCATGCAACCACGCGGTCCGATGTCGTTAATACACGACTTATTGGTTGACGAGAATATTGAAGAGGAAACTCAATCCTCTTATGAGTATGTGATCTCTCTGAGAAAGAGAATCATAGATGCTTGTAGACTAGCTACTGCATCATCCGAACAAGCCAAAGAAAAAGCTCGTCTATTTGCAAACAAGTATAGACGTCTTCGCCAGCTTATTCCTGGTGACGAAGCTTTTGTATTACTCCCTGCGCATAACAATCGTCTTTTAATTACCTGGAGAGGTCCTTTCAGGATCATCTCAAGAATATCCGATGTCGACTACATCGTTGATGTTAATGGTAAACATAAACCTTCCACATTAACATGTTGAAGGAGTATTACTCACGTCCTGATTATCTACAGTCAGTGTTCCAGGCAACTGACGATCCTACACCTCCTATTCAACACTATTCTAGTTTGTCAGTCATCCAAGAAGAAGAATCTTCTTTCGATGATGTACAACTACCAATACCAGTTGTACCACTCCATTCCACTGAGAAATGGAATGATGTTACAATCTCATCTACTCTTTCGGCTGATCAACGTCAGCAAGTCTCTAATATTCTACACTCGTATGAGGATGTCCTCACTGACATCCCAGGTCATACGTCAGTCATCCAACATGACATTATTCTGACTGACGATACGCCTATTCGAGTTCGCCCATATCCTATCCCTTTACACTTTCGTGATAAGGTTGATAAGGAATTGGATGAGATGCTTCAATTAAATATAATTGAACCATCTTTATCACCATATTCTTCTTCTATGGTAATCATTAGGAAGAAGGACAACAATATACGTCTTTGCGTAGATTACAGGAAATTAAACAAAGTTACAAAATTCGATGCGGAACCGTTACCTCTTTTAGACGACTTATTGGAGAGGTTATCTCATGCCACATTCTTTTCGAAATTTGACCTTTCAAAGGGCTATTGGCAAGTGCCACTAACTCTTAAAGCAAAGCCATTCACCGCTTTCTCGACGCCACGGGGTCTTTTTCAATGGAATTTTATGCCATTCGGACTAATGAATGCGCCAGCTACCTTTGTACGCATGATGCGCCGCATATTGTCTCATCGTCCCGATGTCATTACTTATATAGATGACATCTGTCTTTTCAGTGACTCTTGGGATGAACATATTCATGGATTAAAAGCTTTACTGTCTACCTTACGGGATTATAACTTAACAGCAAAACCTTCAAAGGCTTTTGTCGGTTTTCATGACATCTCATTTCTGGGTCACCGCATAGGTCATGATTTCATGTATACAGAAGACAGTAACGTCTCTAAAATTTTAAACATCTCAGCACCTAAGACAAAAAAACAAGTTAGGTCTATTTTAGGACTAATACAGTTCTATTCAAAATTCATCCCTCATTTGTCTACTATAACTGCACCTTTTTCGTCTCTACTGAAAAAAGGCACATCTAATGTAATAAAGTGGTCGCAGGATCACCAAACGGCGTTAGACTATATAAAACGATTTTTTTCAAAAGAACCTTTTTTGAGGTTGCCTAACAAAAATCTCACTTTCATTCTTCGCAGTGATGCATCTTCTTACGCTATTGCTGCAGTTTTGATGCAGGAATATAACGGCACCTTATTTCCGGTGATGTACGTGTCCAGAAAACTTACGGAGAGCGAACTCAAATACTCCGTTCTAGATAAAGAGCTCCTCGCGTTAGTGTGGGCAATCACAAAACTGGAACGTTACCTCCTTGGCTCACACTTTGTGGTGGAATCTGATCAAAAAGCTCTTACCGCACTGAACTCTAAGAACGTTAAATCATCGAAGTCAGCGCGTTACGCTATAGCGCTTCAACCATTCAATTTTGAAATACGAGCTATTCCTGGAGTGAATAATGTGTTCGCAGACTGTTTGTCGAGATGCCCAAGCGAACTTGTCGAAACTAAACCACTTCCAGATGTTGAAACATCCTCACCGATAACATGAATAACTGTGTACATTTTCATTGATTATACATCTATAAAGACTGATCATATAACTGAAGTATTCGTATAAATATATCTTTCAGGATATACTTACTTATGGATTATAACATTACTTCTTGTGTAGTAACGTTTTATTAGAACAGGAACAGTGGTATTAGAGTAACATTTTATTAGTACTGCAACATTGGTACTACAGTAACTTTTTATTAGTATGGAAACATTGTTAAAAGCGACAAATATACATTTGTTATTCCTATGGAACATATTACACTACATATCGTGTTCGAGAATATATTTTATCGTGTATGGAACATTGAGAACATCGTCTCGTCGATTACTAACTAGTTGTAACTGAACATTGACAATGATTTATATTGGAATTACTTAGAATATATTAGTAACTGGTTATTTGTTAGTAATTAAGAAATATATAAATTACTATAATTCAATTTAATCTATTTAATTAATTATGGATCACACATATACTAACTTTCTTAGTTGTCACGTAATACCTGCATTCACGGGTCTTAGTTATGATATCTCACTGTTAAGATCACTAGTCAACCGTACTAGTGTTAGAAAACATTAAGTGTGTTGATTCTTAAAGTGTTTAATTTTGCATTGCTTCATTTTTGCACATTGTATTTTCAATTTTTCTGTTTTATTGATTCTCTTGTCATTGATTATCATCAGTGTTGCTGTTCATTTTCATTTTTGAAATCATATGTTTCGATTTTTTTTTATAGAAAACTTAGTTGAATTTTATTATCATCTTTTTTTTAATGGTTTTTTCATTTTCATTGTCAACTTCTTTTACTTCGAATATTACCACATCGTTCCAAAGTAGGTCGATGGTGGATGTGTGCTTTAATGCATACTATCATTTAGTTATATTGTTTTCGTTTAATATTCTTTTCTTAATATGATATAACTTTATGCATTTCATATATCTTGTTGTAGTTTTGACTCACCTCTCCCGGGTACTAAGTTCAAAAAAAATTAATAGAATTAATTTTTTTTTAAGGGGAGGTAATAAGGGAGCTGTTACGTACATTTATTACCTAAGGGGGTAGTCTTCGGTCCTGCCAAATGTACGCACCAGTCTCAATATAGTTATATTATTTGTGCGATCGAATGATTCGCGCACTGACGTGCACAAAGCAGTGTGAGTTGCTTTGGGACGCACGGGTAACCTAGTTGAGTAGTTTCTGACGTCATGATTTGGAGGGGCAACATGGACCTTGTTTATGTCCGTGATTGATATATATTATTATTGTATTCGTGGCACGTTTATGGAAGCCATTTATTCTAGTGATCTGTATTGGTCTTCAGGTCGAAACCAATAGCAGTAATGTCACGTAAGTTATCGCCCCACTTCTTATTGTATGCTGTATTGAAGGCCGCTCTTATACTAGTCTAGCGGGAATATGTTATGCCTAGAATGGACCTACAGAGTCGTTAGCCTTTTTAGGATTCGTATCGTAGAAGAAGGATTCCTACGAGTGGGAAAGAAGTTAATTTGATTGCAGTATTCATGTGTGTAAACGCCTTTATTGTAATGCCAAAGTCGTGGCATGGATACCGAGAGGTTAGCCAACATGAAATACTAACCTAGATGTATCTCTATGTATGTACCCTTAATATGATGTTGAACAGACGGAATGAGAATTGAAGTCTTGGATCAAGACAGTTTTATTGCATGAATGCAGGATTCAGTGGGTTTGAGATTTGTGTACCCAATTGGATGTCCTTCATAAAGGTCAACGGACATTCCCTTGCTGTTAAAATCTAGTATGAATATTATTGGATTCTTATTACTTACGTGAGAGAGGATTTTAGATATGAATGACCAGAGATGTATCGTTTTATCGGAACTGTCACTACTATGTATAAATTGTTCATCGTACCTGTCAAGGAACATTGTACCGTCTTGTCAAACGTCTTCGTACCACGTAATAAATTATAATAACTTTACCGACGAGTTGAGTATGATCATGTTGACCTGATTTGCCTTCCACTCGTTGAAGTTCTGTTGGATAGCTCTTCATTTAATTTTCATTCTACATTCGCGTCAAGATGCTAGTACATTGGTACATCTGCTACTAGCTATCATATTACCCGAAAAGAGCGCTCAACAATGACAGTTAGTTATTCTTGATTAAATCAGACGCGAATGTTAATGAAGATGAAAGTACAAATAATTCAAGTCACCACGGTCACACCAACACCAACAGTGTCGAGGGAAGGACACTGGAACTCATTATGGGTAAAGTTATAATCCACGGTTTATTTGACAAATCACGTTAACAAAAGACGGAAACAAAATCTTGCATATGTTGGAAACTTCCTTTTTGATCAAATGTTAGGTAATGTTCCATCAGGTACATGGTTAATCAATACAACGAACATCAGCATAAATCTTGAAGATTCATCTTTCAATAATGAATAGTTGGTTTAACAAATGTTCTCTAAGACGGTTGACCCTTCCAAGGACAATCTCTCCTCGTACTACCAATAGTATAGGATCCAATCAAATAGATTATTCCCTCCTGTCTAGATTATCAATAGATTATGACTTCTGTATATCATCATACTACCAACGGGCTGATCACCCGTTTGCCAGTCACTTCGATTACGAAAACAACAGCAAATGGATTGATTTGCCGTTGCCCTAACGACGCCAATAGGCGTGATGGGAAACAATGGCAAAGAAAACCTATCTGCTGTTGCCCTAAGACGCCACTAGGCGTAATGGCCACTGACTGCTTTGACGGTCGGTGGCTAAGGACGGAAGAAGAAGAAGAAGAAGAATATCATCATACAATCATTAATTTGAAATACATATCCTAGGCTGAACTTCTAATTTTTGGTTCACCTTCCATCAAAAGAGCCGTTAATAGTATGACGGCAATTCCAATATTCATTAACGTAGATCCCGACATTTCAATCAACGAGTTTCAATATCAATATGCTCGAAGCTTTCAATGCATAAAATGATCAAGTCTGATCCATTCTGGTCCCAACGCATGAGGGTACCAGCTAGAGGTCGACTGGTAGAAGTTATGTCAATGACGACAGTAATTCAATAAAATATGTAATCAATTATATTAATACCTTACTCTGTGATCCTGGGGCTATGTCTTTAATGCGGTGAGCCGATCACCAAAGTAAACATCAATATGCCCGAACACAGGGGCTAAAATATATCAACAGACCATACTGTCTGGTAGGGATCCTGCTTCATTCTCTAAGCAGATACGTCATCTGCCTTTGTTTGACAACAAGCGCATTAATTTCAAAATCCCAAAAAATGTGCGTTCTCGTGCACAATAAATTTAATATACCAAGCGTATTACTTATATCTCAATTGGTGCGTACACTTTTAACAAAGACAGAACCTGAGACTGTCTATATTGTTAAAGTCTGTTAGGACTTAAAAAAGGACGCAACATGCATATTGCGTGACGACAGCGAGGGGCAAGCGACCTTTATTCTTCGGCCCTAAAACCCCCACCTCCCGATTCCTCTGCTTAACCACCAACATTAATAACGCTCCCGACTTCTCTCCTTAACCACCAACATTAATATCGATCCTGACCTCTCTTTTTAACCACCAACATTAATACCACTCCCGACTACTCTCCTTAACCTTACTTAGTCGTTCCCCTTCTACCGTGAGGTGCAGAGGTTTGGAAGAGAGAGCGCCAGACTATCCTATCGGCTGTCTTCCTCCTGGCCTGGTTCCATTCTAGTCCTCGATCCTTCAAAGATTGTCTAATGTTGTCCTAACAGCGGACTCTGGGTCGTCCTCGGGGTCTGGATCCTTGGCTCTTTGTTTCCCATGCTTGTCGTGGTATCCGATCTTCTCCCATTCTGCAGACATGGCCAAACCATCTTAATTGGGACTGTTCTACTTGGGTCTGCAAGGAGTAGGATTTAAGGCCTTGACGTATCGTCTGGTTGCGTACCATGTCTCTTCTTGTTACTTCAACCACCTTCCTCAGATACCTCATTTCTGAGGTTTGGATCTGGCTTTTATGGGTTGTAGTCATTGCCCATGACTCGCATCCGTATGTCAAGACTGGGACATAGGTGGAGCAGTATACAGCCATCTTCGTTTTCTTACCAACCTCTCTCTTGCTGAGGAATCCTCGATTTATATCCTGAAAAAGTCTCCCAGCTGCTGCTTTTCGAGTGGCCAACTCTTCTTTGATGCCTCCCTTTCGGTCTATAATAGCTCCGAGGTATTTAAAGTGGTCGACCTGCTCCAGGACCTGTTCTCCCAGCTTAATCTGATGTTTTCTTTCTTCTCGTGATATCACCATGGATTTTGTTTTAGAGCTGCTTATGACCATCCCTCTCTTCTCCAGCTCTTCCTTCCAGACTTGCAAGTTGGATTGGAGATGTGCCTCTGATTTAGCAATCAGGGCAATGCCAGCTCCGAAATATAGACCTGTCTCATCTTCCAGTACCCCACTGAATACTTTCTTGTTCTCTCCTTACATGCCTTGATGACATCGTCCATAAGGAGTATGAAGAGGTAAGGTGATAGGATATCACCTTGTCTTACACCAGTGGTGGTCATGAACTCTTCCGACTTATGGTTTGCTGTCCTCACATAATTTCTGCAAGACTTGTAGAAGCTCTGTATAGCATGAATAAGAGGTGCTGGAATATTCTTCCTTGCCAAACATTCCCAAAGTTTGCTCCAGGGGACCCTGTCAAACGCCTTTTCCAGATCTATGAAACAAAGATGCATCTCACTCTTATACTCAAGGGCCTTTTCACTCAGCTGTCTGAGTGTGAACATTAGGTCTTGAGTACTTCGGTTTGCTCGGAATCCGCACTGGACCTCATCCAATTGTGGCTCAGCTAGGCGTCGGAGTCTCTGCTCTAGGATTCTAGAGTAGATTTTACCAGGGACACTGAGAAGGGATATGCCTCTATGGTTTCCACACTGTCGATTGTCACCCTTTTTGAAAATTGGTGTTATGATGGCAATCTCCCAATCCTTTGGTATGGTCTTATTGTACCACGCTGCCTGTAAAACCCTTAAGAGTAATAGGTCGCCTGATGCTCCCATGTACTTAACCATTTCTGGTGTTATACCATCATGCCCTGCTGCTTTGCCCATCTTGATTTTCTCCAGTGCTGCCTTCAGTTCTTCCATCTTTATGTCATCTTCACCATCATTGGTTTTCTCTTCTGTGCTAGTGTTTATCATTTCTGATGCTTCACCATGCTCACCATCCAGGAGTTCTGAGAAATATTCTTTCCATCTTCCCATTACTTCCTTCGGGGCAGTAAGCAATTTGCCTTGCTTGTCCTTTATAAATTTGAGAGGGCATTGTTTTTCCTTCCTCATGTTCTTTAGGGTCTTATGGAACAATTTCTGGTTTTCTTGTGCATCTTTTTCTAGCTTTTCTCCAAATTCTTCCCAGAACTTCTGTTTTGCTGCTAGCACTTTGTTCTTTGCTTCTGTTCTGAGTGTCACATATTCTCTATATTTTTCCATTTGTCCTGTTGTGTTTTTAGCTCCTAAGTATTGTTTCCATGCCATTTTCTTCTCTCTTATTTTCTCTTTGACTTCCTCTGTCCATCAAGGTGTCCTCTTTCTCTTGTTCCCATGTCGGACTTCACCGCATGCTTCTGCAGCAGCTGTCTTTATGATATCCTTGAATTTAATCCAGAGGGTTTCCAAGTCATCAGGTCGTTCTTCTGTGTTGCTCACCGCTGCAGCAATAAGCCCCTGATATCTGGTCTTAATTTCTGGCTCTCTCAGCTTGTAGGTCCTAATGCTCATTTCTCCTGCTCGTTTTCTTGGTTTCTTGCGTGATGTTGGACAGTTCCTAGGCTGAGCAACTCTTTCAGTTGTTCTTTTGATTGTTAGCAGGTAGTGATCACTTCCAATCTCTGGCCCCCTCCAGACTCTAGCATCTCGGACATATTTGAATGAGCTTCTCCGAACAATGGCATAGTCGATCACTGACTTCTCATTCTTTGTTGGTTCACATCTAGTGTATGCATGTATGCGCTTATGGGGGAACTTTGTGTTTGTAATGATCAGATTCTGCTCACTGCAGAATCTAAGGAGTCGCTTTCCATTGTCATTGAGAGTATCTTCTCCATATCTTCCGATAACTCCACCCCATCTAGCATGGTCATTTCCAACTCTGGCATTAAAATCTCCGAGCATGATAACTTCATCTAGGCAGTCATCCACTGTCCTTTGAAGCAGCTCGAAGAATTCCTCCTTGACCTCTGCTCTCTCATCCTCATTTGGCCCATACACTATGACCAGGTTGACTATGGTTTCTCCTTCTTTTAGTTTAACAACCATAATGCGCTCCGAGACAAAGTTCCATCCCTTGATACTATCTTTTTGATTTTGGGCCACAATGCAACCCACACCCCCTTTAGCTCTTTCAGACATGGGTACACCACTGTAGAGCAGCGTGTTGCCATCGAGATCCATGACTCCTTGTCCTTTTTTCTTTGTTTCCGTTATAGCCAGGATTTCTAGTTTTGCTTTCCTCATCTCTTCCACCAGCTCCTCTTCCTTCCCATTTATACTTCTTGTGTTCCAAGTTCCAGAAGTCGTAGTCCGTAGTCCGTTCCAGTTCGTCGCCTTTAGAATCAGTCCAGTTTTCTCTCTTGTGTTGCTAGTAATCGTGATTTAAAGCAAACAGGTAATTGGCCTGTTGTGCCTTTGCATGGTGGAGGGGCTGCCTCCTTACGGCCTCCATGCAGGCCGCCCTCCTCCTTTTTCATCCGGGCTTGGGACCGGCATTGGCGGAGTTGTTTTGGCTGTTCTCTCCTTTAAATTCTTCATCTCTTCAAATGCCCTTTCCTGATCGGCTTTAACCGAACTAAGCACAAAATCTGTTGGAGTTTGACCGGTCATGCCCAGTTTTTTACTGACATTCAAATAAAAAGTGTGAAGATTTTAGGACTCTGAGATTCTGAGCAAGAAGTCTGTTTACAAAGCTACACAAAAATATACTTGCTACTTAACTAGTAAAACTTAATCACACCACCAAATTCGCCACAGCAGGTGAACTTTTTATTTCGCCTCACTTTTGTTACATAATTTTTTTTTCTCACTTAATCAATAATTTTCTTTTAAAATTAATTTTGCTGTTATTTATAAATACACCGCATGCTCAGATTTAACAAAAATACACTCTGACTAAATTTTTTCAGTAATTCTGAAATTTACGTCAGTCACGTCACGTGGGATAACTAGACAGGTTCTATAATCTGGGACGTGGTCTGCAAGTTGTTTTATCAAACTTGTGAGTCAGAGTTCAATACCGGAACAAGCCGCCCAATTTGTCACGGTTTGCCTCCCCTTAGCTCAGCATTAGTGGTTCAATAGTTTCCATAAACTCAAGAGTAACTGATGTGGGTCTTCAAAGATGTCTACCTTTGCTCAAGATTACTCTCTTGGCAGAGTTGTAGATAGAAGGATAATGATTCTACCTCCAGGGAGTATTTACAATATATTCAGAAAAGCGAGAACGAAGCTGCATTGGCTGAGCAAGTTAACTCTAGTATCGGCCGTCAACTTTTGTGAAGGATAGGGTTTTTCGTTTAATTCGTTAGCTCATTCAAGCCTCCAGCTGAGTTAACTCAGCGTATTCCTCTTATTATTATTTAGTTCTATTTTGTGTATTTAAGAAATTGTCTGACACATACGGATACAACACATTCAAAATGATTAAATTAACTTTAAATTTGGATAGATATCTAACAATCAAATTTAATAATCAATTAGGTTTTAACAGTTATTGAAAATGGAATGATTCTTTAAAAAATGTATCATCATCATATGATGTTAATGGTAATTAATATAAGGGGAAGTTTCACTTGGCTGCTTTTATTTGTACACTTAGCTGCTGGAGTTTCTGCTCCCATTGGTGTTTTGGTTCTGTGCAGAGAGGTGACTGTATCGCTCGCGTCCCTGGTCAAGATTAAGAGTTGCAGCACGTTGCAAGTAGAATCAGGGAGTAACTGCAAAGCTGGTCCCACGTCTCTAAGACCGGTCTGATGAAGGTATCAAGCTTTGACTTCATGCCAATTATACCCTCACTTGTTCCAGAAATAGTATCCTCAACTGGTACCACCAACTAGTATGGCAAAAGAAGAGAAACAAATACCGTCTGAGTATTGAGTTTCCTTGACTCATACTTCTGTTCCCCTCTCTTTTCATGCCCAAATCCCATGTACCTTCAGAACATTTACCCTAGGTTGAATAGGTTTTAAACTTTCATTACAGTTACAGTGAATATGTTTTACGTTTACGGTGGTTGGAAAGGTTGAAACTTTCATTACATTTAAAGTGAATGTGTTTTACATTTGCACTGGTTTAAAAGGTTAATAATATAACAAGTATGTACATCATTTCTTTCATCATTCTCTCCCTGTTCCACGTGGAACTTGGGACTACCTGTGCATTTGGTTCTTTATAAGAAACTCGCAATAAAGTAGTCACCAGCCCTGGCAGTGATGGTTCATGAAATCATCATTCTATATGCTGAGGTTGCCTGCCTCAAATGACTTGGACATCCACTAACAATATTCACATATTACTATTCACATGTGTTGCGGGGTGTTTTATATTATTACACAATGAGTCACACATTGACTCAGGTCAAGTTCATATAGGGGTACGTAGTTTAGTCCCCGCACACAGCCTAACTCCACCAACACGAAATGATACTGCCAAAGGCCAGGTTGGACGATTCAAATATACATTTATTTATCACAAACTATGCTCCTCAAATCTCTTCAGTAAAGCCATACAATACATTGGCTAAATATGGAAATGCAGTCCTCAGTAAACTTCTATGTCATCTCTCACTATAACACTGTTCCGGACAGGTTTCTCATACATAAATTTTGTACTCACTTTCTTGACATCCATACGAATTCCTATCATACATAAAACTAAACTCATCACACGAAGATGCATGGATGAGCTAGTCGCCGAACATAGTCGAAATCGAGAGTGAAGTATAATAATTTTCAGGAGCTTTGAACACACACGTCCACCTGCCTTGAAGAACACACAGAGAATAGGCCGGTTGACAGATCGCTGACTTCAGCAGACGGCAACTCTAGGCGTCTGCTACTCGGCCAAAGGCAATGACGTACTTCCTGTAATCAAGGGTCACCGATCATAAACAACTATGACGACTTGTCGAACATGTTATGAATAAAACACTTAACAACATGTCAATATATACGTATTAGTTCACACGTTAAAAATAAAAAATATATAGAATTCAAAATGTACAACTTACCCCAATCTTTTAGGCTCACAGACTGCTAGCTCAGAGAAATAAAGGCACTTGGTCTGGGATTTTGTTACTTTAGCAATACTAAACGTAACACTTTGACTTGTGTTTCAGTTCCCTTAGATTTCGGTTTTCCTAGTTAAAATGGAAGCGTTTTCCCGGATTCTAAGTTCGCAATATGCTCCAACAAGGTCCGGTCTGGTACTTTTCTTAACTCTGGCAAGGTTGTCTTCCTGGTCTGGTTGTTTTCTTTGTGCGAGTGAATTATCACAGTGTTCTAAACTTACTAAAGTGTCACGATATATTGCAGCTGTCTACTTTGTTTCGATTTATGCAGTGTACAATAAGGAATTTGGTTGTTCCTCTATTTCGAACACCGAAAATCGTTTAAAAACTTGTGTGTTTTGCGGGGTAATTCAAATTATTTCCAAATGGATATTTTAGCACGTTACTCTTCAAAATATGTAAGAAAATCATCAGATCCGATCTCGGCAATGCTTTCTGAAATACAACATCTTACTTTCATCTAAAATATTGTCTTTGTAACAGGGTGAACAGGAAAGGATTATGTCATTCGTTACCATCGAGTGCATACCGACAGGTCGATCGCACGGCACCCCTAGGTAAACATGACACGCGGTCACTTTACGAAAGAAGACAGGGCTCTTTTTGGTTTTACATGCATCTTAATCATAGCAAAGCCGAGAAGCGCAAAGCAAATATGATCAATTATCACTGAAGGGGGTGTAAATTTGAATGGCACGTAATCAGTACTCACAGGAAATGTAACTGACTATTTCCGGAGAGGAGAAGCGATCGACCCAATATTTATGTGACACCCGCCACAAAAGTATCTGTAGAATGTGGGATTCCTGTATACACTCATTGGGATCCTCGCCGGTGCTACAGAGATCGCGCGCTGTGATGAAATCCTCCTTGTGTGATCTAAAGGAGAAGGTCGGAGCACTGATGGAGTTGTCCGTGTGCATTGAAGATGGTCCTTAAAGACAAAACAAAGAAAACTGTGGAGGAGTGCGCCGTCATGAGACCTTTCTTGAATAAAACCCAGGGCTGGCTATGAATCGCACAGACGCACGCATACAATCATTTACCTCTGCTATATAAGACTTTGAAGGGTAGGGATCAGACCAAGAGAGACACGTACACCTGCTGCCTTACAGGTAGGGAGGGGACAGTCAAAGGCTAAGGAAAGCGACCCGACAGAAATATCTCTTCTGACAGAAATGCCTGTTGAAATCGGATGCATTTGAGCTGCAACGTACTTCGCTTGATGATGACGTCATGAATTAAAATTAAGTAAAAACACTCACAATATAACCTTATGTACCCTGCTCACAAATGGGAAGGCTACTACTAGGTTTGAGTGTATTTCTGAAACATACTACACTTGACAAAACAAAGTCGTGTTATGTTCTTCCTTCTTCCTCGTTCGCCTTCAGACTTCCACATTTATGACTCTAATAAAGGCAGTAGTCAACCCAAGGCTCCCAACATCTCCAAACAGTTTTTCGTTGACAGAAGTAGGTTGTTGCCATATGCTACTCCGTTCATTACTGTAGGTTGGGCAGTACTGCAGCAGGTGTTCGACTGTCATTGGGCTGGTACCGCAGGTGCAGAGATCTGTTGCACCAATTTTGTATTTGTGGTACAGATGGTATCTCAATCTATTGTGACCAGCGCGTAGCCGAAAAATGATGACCTGTTCTTTTCTGGATAGTTGATGATATGCGTCATTTTTCAAATGTCCCGGGTGCTCTCTTTCCCATTTGGACTTGAATGTAGCCTTTATAGTGGTCTTTGCCGTTGCGTAAGTTGTCTCTATATCATTTTGTTGTAAGGCACCTCCTTCCTTAGCAAGTCTATCTGCCTCCTCATTTCCTGGTATGTTGCAATGGGCTGGTATCCACTGGATAGTGCACTTCTTGAAGCATTCGGCCAGTCTTTCAAGGGAAATTATCAGATCTTTCAATCCTTTAGTTTGGTGGCTCTTCAGTGCTGATATTATTGAGAGGGCATCTGAAAAGATTACTATCTGTTTTTCTGCCTGTGCTTTGCATTCAATAAGAGTTTCAGCTGCTTGTTTCAGGGCTTCTGCTTCAGCACAGAAGTTATTGCAGTATTTTCCAGTGGCAATTGCCATAGAGTGAATTCTATTCTTTAATTTTATGAGGATGCCGGCACCCCCATTTTCAACTGCATTTGTGGCCGAACCATCAGTATATGCATGTGTCCAAAGCTTTGCTGGAAATGTTTGGTCAATATACTTGGTTGCTATACACTTTCTTTGTGTTTCTGTCTGTGTTCCCTTACCTTCAATGCCTGGAATATCAGATTTTAACTTAGGAAAGCATCTTATTTTCCACAGTGGGATAGTTGAGCTTGTTGGGATTTTCTTTGCAACTGAGCTTGCTAGTATGGTAATTGTTAATTTTTTCTTTTGCTTGGGCGACAAAGTTAGTTCGCTTGAGCCTGCCTCTTCCTAGCCTATTCATTCTTTGGTACATGGGGTGTCCTTCGAGCCTCTTAAATTTTTCAGCTTGTTTTAAGACTCTGCTGTCACGTCTATCCTCCATTGACTGTAGCCCTGTGATGTTTTCCATATGGTTGATTTGTGTAGACTTTAGGGCCCCTGTTATAATACGTGCTGCTTGGTTTTGGAGTCTGTTTACTCTGTCAAAATTTGATTTTGCTGCCGTCGACCAAGCTGTGATGCCATATTCCATAGCAGGTCTGACTCTGCCTGTGTACAGCTTTTTGAGGATATTCTCATCAGCACCCCATGTGGTACCTGCTAACTTTTTCATGATGGCCATGCGAAGTTTTGCCCTTAGCTGTATTTTGTTAATCTGTGATTTCCATGTCATTCGGCGGTCTAGTGTGATTCCTAAGTATGTTGGTGTTTCATCTTCTCGTACTGCCTGCCCATTTAGTTGCAGCTTTGCTTGCTGTGGTTTATTTAACATGTGATTCATTATTTATGCTGTGGTTTTCCTGCTCAGATATATTACATAAATCATGGCGGTGTACGTCGCAAGAGTTGGAATCTGGCATACACTTAAAGTATGTTCGGTTATTTAACAGATTATTGGCGGTCAGTGAAAATTACCATTGACAGTGTAACAGTTGTTAAAATTCTAACTATCGATAGTTTCGTAGCGCGTTTTAATGTTTATACAACTTAAATTATAGAGTTTAACATAAACAAGATTTTCTAAAATTTTCAAATTCAGACAAAAGACCCAAAAGTAATACTTATGTTTCAATCAAAATTTACAATACAGAGAAAGCATTGCAAAATTGTAACATGACTGCATATATTTAAAAATAATATTTTTTAAAATGAGATTGTTTCCCTTAACAGTGGCTGTGGTAACGATTACATCCCTGGAAAAAAAATGAAGAACAATAATTTTGTATTTATTTTTCAAAAGAGGTGCGAATAAAAATTCTTCTTTTGAAAACTTTACAAATATGTGAAGTAACGTCGTTCAGAATTAACGAAATGAATTCCAAACAAGATCTCAGTTTTCTAAATGTGCTCCAGATGATTTAAAGCTGAGATCGTTGGTTTTAATTCTTCCTCCGTCATATTTTGGTAGGGAGCTCGTGGCCGAGTGGTTAGGTTATCGGTCTTTGAAGTAATATTCATCATCATCGTCATGATAATCATCATCATTATTATACTTTTCTCTCCTTACGGCGCATAGGCCACCACGGTAGCTCGTTTTCAGGCAGGAAGCCTGCGCCAACCATTGACATTCTCCTGTAGCGTGGTTTCTGTGGCAATCTGTTGTCAAAGATGAGATTTTTTTCTACCGGTGGAGTGGAGGGGGGTAAATATCTATATTGCACAATGACGACAGCAAGGGGCAAGCCGCCTTTATTCCTTGGCCCTTAAATCCCCACCTACCGATTCCTCTCCTTAACCATCAACATGAATAGCACTCCTGACTACTCTCCTTAACCACCAACATTAATAACGCTCCCGACTACTCTCCTTAACCACCAGCTTTAATACCGATCCTGACTACTCTCCTTAACCACCAACATTAATAAATTCTTCCGACTTCTCTCCTTCTACTTCTCACTAACATATTTCACACACGTATCACTCCATTTAATTTGCACACGCCGTCTATTAAATATATTAGATCAATAAAAAATATGGCAAAGACGGCTTGCACAGTATGGAGTATTTATAATTAGAGCTACAGATTACAATCTATGTCTACTGAAGTGTGCGGTTCCCACGACAGTTATATTCTGGTAATGTCACAACAACTTCCGGTAGCTTTATTCCAAAGTGTGATGTCTGCCGAGAGATATCGTATTTGTAAAATCTTTACGATTACTCTTTGTTAGAAGTCGTTACTTCGGCAAAATGTTTTATCGAATTCCAAAATTCTAGTTTGACGCGAGAGTGACAACGGACTAGGAAGGAATAATATTAATATAATTGCAGATTTGTAATGGCAGAGAGGCACAAAGGTGACGGATGTAGTAGTATTGAATTAGTTCTGGGGTTTTTTTAATGGTGGGGAGGGAAAGGTAGCTGTCTCTTTTCATCGTTGTCTTCAGATCAGTACTTGACGTCCTCATCGTCATTGTGACGAAAGGTTTTTTATTGTGTGTAGTGTCCGTAGTATTACTGAAGAAAACAGAAATAGAAATTATGTATGAAAATGTCCCAGTTTAGGAGAAAACCACTGGTATCACAAGCTAGTTACGGCTGTGAATGATCTGAGTTAGAAATTAGTTATTGTAAAGTCAGAACATACGGTGCCACTGCCATCACAGATGCCAATGCGTTGTCGAGGTATGGCAGACTGCGTACCCTGATTACCCCCAGAGCTATGCCAGCAGGAGTTTTACTCCTAGAAGGTTCTACCAAGATGGACAGGTTTGCATGGGTAGGGGTCAGACTAAAGCAGACACCCTAGTCCTCCAGGTTGGGGGTTTTAGCATAGGGCTGACACCCCTGTCTATGTAAAAAAGAAAACATAGTTACGGAAACGACAACAAATGAGCAAACTTTGCTGCGGGACGGACATTCGGAGTCTGAGGCTCATATTACTGTCAGTGGTGAAAGCCGAAGGGAAAAGCCACTGACATGAGAACGGACGTCCAGGCCGCAAAACGTGAAACAGGAATAGGATTTTGGAATGTCAGGACAATGAACGAGACGGGATAACTAAAACAGGTTTCAGCGGAAAGGACAAACTATAGATTACACATTCTAGGGATAAGCGAGAGCAGATGAACAGGGACAGGAACAGTTAAAACAGCAACAGGAGAAAATGTACTTTACTCTGGCAGAGAGGATGGACAGCACAATGAAGGTGTAGCCATTATTCTACAGAAGGGAATAGAAAGGTCATTACTGGAATGGAAACCCATCAACAACAGACTGATAAGAATAAATTTGAGAGGGAGATTAACCAACACAACAATAATACAATGCTACTCACCAACAAATGACAGCGACGAAAAGGTCAAGTATGAATTCTATCAACAACTGCAAAAAGAAATGGAAGACACACCAAGATACGATCTTATCGAAGTAATGGGAGACCTCAATGCGAAAGTTTGAACCCACAATACATATAATGAAAGAGTAATGGGGAAATGCGGCAGCGGAACAGCAAACGAAAACGCGGGATAAATTAACAAGTTTCTGTAGCATTAACAACCTGGTCATTGCAGGAACACTTTCCCCACATAAAAATTCACAAACTAACATGGGAATCACCAAATGGTCGGGACAGAAACCAGATAGACCACATTATGATTAATGGTAGATGGAGACATGCATTACAAGATGTGAAGGTAAGAAGAGGTGCAGATGTGGGAAGTGGCCACCATTTAGTCGTAGCAAAACTGAAGGTGAAAATCAGAACTGCTGGACCAACTGTAACTACACAAAAAAAGTTTGACATCAGCAAATTGAAGAACCTCCTTACCAGAAAAGCTTTTGCGGCTGATATAAAGAAACGATACCAAATTGCCAAAAGTCAGGAAAAAAACATCGTCTGATGATATAGACCAGAAATTCAACACCATTTCAAGAATATATAACGAAAGCAGCCAATCATGCTTGGGATTCCAGGAAAGGAAGAAGCAAGACTAGATAACACCAAAAACATTAAACACCATAACGGTGAGAAAGGAAATGAAAAGAAAAAAAACAGAAGCAAAGTCCCCCATGTTAAAGCAACTATAAAGCAAACAGTACAGTCAGCTGGACAAGGAAGTTAAACGCCAAACCCGAGCCAACAAAAGAAATTTCCTAGACGATCTTGCAAGACAGGCAGAAGAGGCTGCACTGAGAAATGAACAAAGCGCAGTATACAAAATAACTAAAACCATCAGCGGAAAACGTGGATCAAACAATATTACCTTAGTAAGAGATAAGCAAAGAAATGTCATCACGACAGCAAAGGGACAGGAAACCAGATGGGCAGAGCATTTCAGAGAAACTCTGAACAAGAAATCACCAGATACACAGTTGAATGTTCCTGAGGCTAAAAACGATCTAGATGTTAATATAGACATTCCACGGAAAAAAGAATTCATCACCACAATCAAAGGGTTAAAGAATGGAAAAGCACCTGGCCACGACAACTTAAATGCAGAGCTATTTAAGACTGACCCTGAGCTAGCAGCAGAACTACTGGAACCACTATTTGCACAAGTCTGGAAAACAGGAACAACACCAACGGAGTGGAACAAAGGAATATCTGTCAAATTGCCCAAGAAGGGAGACCTTGCAGACTGCAATAATTGGAGAGCAATCACTCTTCTCTCAGACAATTATACAGAGAATTTCAAAAGCAGTAAACCACAAACTGAGGAAATAACACGCAGGATTTAGAAAGAACAGAAGATGTGTAGATCATATATTTATCCTCTGGAACATTACAGAGCAATGCTCAGAATGGAAAAGACAGCTGTACATTAATTTAGTTGATTTTGAAAAGGCTTTTGACAGTATATATATATATAGGGACAGTTTATGGAAAATACATAGGGCTTTTTGAATTCCAAGCTGCATAGTGTCAATCATAAAAAGTCTTTATGCCAACTTTACGTGAAGCGTAGGACAGAGCAACCTTCCCTTTGAGGTGAAGACAGGAGCACGAAAGGCAAGGATGGCCCCTTATCAACCACTCTATTCTTAACAGTCATACACTGGGTGATGCGACAGACAACAGAGGGCAGTCCAAGAGAAATAAGATGGACTACGTTTTCTATATTGTAAGATCTGGAATATGCAGATGACATTGCACTACTAGCACATTTACATCAACACATCCAGGAAAAACGGATAGACGTAATAGGTATAGCCAGCAGGTGGGCCTGAACATCAATCTAAAGAAGACAGAGGTCATGACACTCAATGTGAGCAACCCCGAGCCTATAACAGTAATGAATCAACAACTGGAACAGACAGACACCTTCTCATAAATAGAATGCATAGTAACACCAGAGGGCGGAGCAAGCAAAGACATCAACAACAGAATGAACAAAGCAAGAACAGCCTTTTTTAGTCTAAACAACATCTGGAAGTCCTCTCAGTACAGCACAAACACAAAATTAAGAATATATCAGAGCTGTGTGCTTTCGGTGCTTCTCTTTGGTGCTGAATGCTGGAGAGTAACAGACAAGAAAATGTCGAAATGGTCCTCTTTTCACATAACCTGCCTTAAAAAAATTCTCCGAATCTTTTGGCCGAATACCATCACCAACCAAGATCTGCTTACTCGGAGCAAACAAGAGTACATCTACACCATCATTGCTGGATGACGCTGGAGTTGGGTTGGCCATGTTATCAGAAGAGACCCCGATGCCATCACAAGAACAGCTATGCTATGGACCCCTGAAGGAAAACGAAAGAGAGGCCGACAGAAAACAACTTGGCGCAGGATTGTGGAGGCTGAGATGCAAAGAATGAACCAGAGTTGGGACACTGTACGAAGGATGGCCACCGACCGCACAAAGTGGAATCAATTTTTTGTTGCCTTACAAGACGCCACCAAGCGGGATGGCCACTGACTGCTTTGACGGTTGACGGCTAAGGATCAAAGAGGAAGAAGAAGAATACGGTGCCACGTTGCCTTGTAACCACCTGTGATATTTAAATAAACCAGAACGAAACTCAACTTCAACAGTTAAAAAATTGAAAAAGTCAGATGAGTAAAATTTATGGATTTAATATGTACATCTTTCTAATTGTATACTGAATGCTGAATACAACAAGCTAAAGATAGGAACTACCGATCAGTGTAACTGTGGCACTGATAAAATGACTGCTGAACATCTGCTTCAATGTTGCCCCTTATATGTGGTACAGAGAAAGTGCATATGGCCGACGCCAGCTCCTTTCGTGGAAAAGCTTTACGGGGATTAAAATAGCCTCAAACTGACTACTGCTTTCTTTGAGAACATTCAAGTGGACGTCTGAGAGTGTACGAAAAAGAAGAAGAAGTATGCTGAATTGTGAATGGTGGAAGATGGCAATCTATGGATACGTATATTTACAAAATTTGGATGAAGGTGAATTTATCTCTATGTAACGTAATTAAAGGTCCTTTTTGGATCTTCCACTTGTATAGAAATAAAAAAAGTTTATCAGCTGTGTTGTTACACTAGCTCCTGGCTATGTTAAAATCAGTAATGTTCATCATTTACTTTTGACAGCTCACATATGCGGCAAGAATTGGTCCTATTGTATACTCAACTTTTGAGTAAGCTCTGTTGTTGGTAGGTTGACACTTAACACTGTGTTCTGATGTTCTTTACACTAGCCCACCCAACACTGAGGGGGACTAAGGCTGTGGAACCGATAACAATCAATAGGCTCCTGTGAAGTGCCAGTCAGCATAGATTGAACTCAACTCTAGATCACATGTTTTGATGACTCATATAATCCTGTGAACAAGGATATATTTGTGGCTAATCCGTGTTATGGAGCCCATACATCCTAGTGTGTATGATATGGTGTGTCTCAGGTGTTTGCATGTATTATGAATGATGCATGGTTCAGTATTATTTAGCAATAGCGAGACATGATAAGTGTCTAACTGCAGAACATTTTCTCAAATAATAAAATTCATAAATAAATCAAATTACATTGTATACATAGGTATGATGCAACCGTTGCCTTCCACATATGGAATGTCTAGTCAGCTCTGAAAAGTGCAGTACTTCCTAGTAGGTTATATTAATTCTGACAAGGACTGTTATATTAATCCTGACAAGGACTGTTGAGGTTATATTAATCATGACAAGAACTTTTATAGTAATCCTGACAAGGACTATTAAGGTTGTATTAATCCAAATAAGAACTGTTATATTAATCCTGCCAAGTACTGTTATATTAGTCCCGACAAGGACTGTTATATTAGTCTTGACAAGGACTGTTGAGAGTATATGAGCGGTTTCCATTTTCAGCAATCAAACCAGTCAATACAAATATTCTGCATGATACATTCCTATTCTAACTAAAATTCTGAAATAAACAGTGATATTAATTTCACAAATATATATAGTAATCCTACATACCCTCTAGAATAGATATTAAGCACAAATTAGACTTGAATTTGGTGAAGCAATTCTGCACGACAAGCATACAGCAAAGTATCAGCCTTGTCAGCTCTCCTTTTCTGTCTATCTCTCTGGCCGGTTTTGTGCTAGTGTGCGGTTTGAATCCAGCTCTGCCTCTATTTAAAGGATGTTGAGGATTGTTGCATGGTTTGCGAGCATTTTGGTTTGAACTTGATTTGGATGGTCGCACCATAATAGAATAATAAGGTTCGCGTAAATCGTTGTATGACGCGTTATACTTAGTAACCAGAGAGTCTTTGTTTAGCCTTCGGGCATATAACAGTGTTTTCAGATTTGTGTGGTAGAACCACTAAAGCTTATGTATAACCGTCAATATAGTGCTGGGAAAGCCAATAAAATAATAATGTGTTTAAGGACCGGTGAGTCCAGAATAATGTAAGGCGGGATTATTTAAACGCAATAATTCTTAGACGCGATATTCGTAAAATAGGAACGCAGAGATAATATATAACGGCTGAAAAAGCCCGGCTACTAATGCCAAAAAAAACCAAGTGGATAGTATAGACAGAGTTTCGATGTGGATATTAGGAAGTGCTCCTAATATATTAGGCCGTGATCCTAATGGACTAGTTAGCAGAAATATTAATACTGCATAAATACAATATAATAATTATGCCAAGCATTTGGTTAAAACATGAACGATATTTAACACGTGAAATAACAGACGGGTAATGTCTGATGAACTGTTACTTTAGACTGTGATGTTCAAGATTCCTCTAATGTGAAATATCGTATTATCTAGAATTCATGATGAAACGATGAATGATTATTAAAATATTGTAGTCGTCCGAACGAGCCTTATTCACTGAAGTCGTTTGAAAGCTCCAGTTCTGTTAAATGAATGTTGACCGTTGACCTTCAATGTACGGGTCAGAAGATTACAAACTCTGTCTAGCCACTAAGAAATGAAATGAAATAAGACAACACTGACCGATAAATATATACATGAAGTTTATTGAACAAACGTTTAGATTCAACTATCTAAAATAACAAAAATGAATCCAAGGTTGCAGCAGAAAACGATAATCCGTGAAAGACAAAACAGATGAATTAACAGTGCATGAAACTAAATACAATAGTAGCCCCATCAATCTAAAGAAAAAGTCTGCAACATAAACTGGTGTCAGAAGTGGGATCATCTCTTCTGTCACACGATTTTAACAGTGTATCATCATCAGCTATTCAAGTTCCTTGGACTCTACAGATGAAGAAATCGAGTCCTTCCTCACCGATAGTCGAGATTGCAGTGAAAAGACGAATGTGAGAAAAATTCCTCAAGACAAACTGGCAAATCAAGTACGCATGTCAACATTATAACGTCTTACAAGATGCCAAAACATTTCTGTTTTAACGGAAAAAATGCTCCAACGCTGTATCCTGTAACAGAACATATCGTTGGGTATACGGATGTCGATCCTGATTCGAACTAGAAGTCAGGTTAAAGCAGTTCTTCAATAAACGGTGTTCCGGATCTACTGTGGCAAAAATTACGAGAATTTTTGTTCAACTTCGAGGTCGAGGTGAATTTTCTTCTGACCACAGAACAACAGATGTCTACTGGGTGATCTGGAATGTGACAGCGACTTGCATCTTTGTGCAGAGTTTCCTCACTATGGCAGGAGTATGGAAAAGATAAGTCCTTGTTTTCATTGAGGTGCTAATCCTTTATTTCTGTCCAAAAAGGTCTAGCTTTGGCCTTCAGTTCACTGTTCCCTCACTATCATCTTTACTATCGTTATGTGTTCCCAATTTAAATTTATCTGTATTTTATGTGGGTGGTTGGTAAGGGCTTGATATTTTCTGGGATTTTCTTCGGAGAAATTCAGAAAATTTCAACGACTGTTATGGTTTGTGTTGGTATTGCTGACTGAGGGTCTAGTGGTTTGTTCCCCTATAGAAGTGGTACGCCTTAGTTTGCCATGCCGTAGAAGTTTATATGTTAGTAATCTAAATTCTTGTTTTTTTGTATATTTCACGACGACTTGTCTTGTTTATATTTGTAATGTTATTTTAATGTTTTCTTTTTCCTGATTAACATGTTTGAGTCTTCTTTAGTTGCTTTATATTCGTTACGTAGTGTTGTATAATTGGAGATATCACTTCACTGTGTTTCCTTTTCTTGTACCTTCCATTGTCACCTGGGTTCATCTCGTAGTTCACATTGGAATATATTTAAATCACAGTTTGATTGATTTTATAGTGTATATATTAGTTATATATTTCAGGATAGATATTATATTATTTTAATATAATTAATAACTATAACAATGTCGAAGTTGGAAGAATTTATTACCGCCGGTATACGTTTAGGAAAATCTGGTGCTGAACTTGAAGAATATGCAGATACTAAGTATGAGAAACATTTAGTTTACGCTTAGAGAATAGAACAGCGTGAGGCTGTTAAGCGGGCAGAGGAACTCAAGAAGTTTGAACTAGCCCAAGAAAAAGAACTTAAAGAGAAAGAAATGTCTTTAAAATTGGAGATGGAACGGATAAATTTGGAGCAAAAAGATAAAGAAAGAGAGTTAGAGAAAGAGAAAATGAGTCAACAAGATAAAGAAAGGGAACAAAAAATAAAGAAAGAGAGTTAGAGAAAGAGAAAATGGAAATACGAAGAATGGAACTTCTACAATTAGATCAAGCTCATAGAAATGCTATGGAACTTGAAGCATTAAGATTAAATGCAGAAAAAGAAAAAGCTTTGGAATAAGCGAAATTGCAATCTGATCACTCTAAAGCTTCAGCAGGTTCGACTATGTTTTATCCGAAGTTAAAAATGCCTCATTTTGACCAGAATCGCGACTGTGTGGACAGCTTCTTGTCTAGATGTATCAAGAAGCTAACAGGTTTGAATGTACCTAAAGAGAGATGGAGTAGTCTCTTGGTTGATTTTTTGACTGGGGACTCACTCCAATGCTTCATGAATCTTGATGAGAAGAGCAGAAATGATTTTGATGTCGTAAAAGAAACACTTCTCAGACGTTTCCAGTTAACTGAGTCTGGATTTAGAGATCGTTTCCATGCGGCTAAGCCAAATAAGGATGCTGACTTTGGGGAATTTATTGCATCTATTAAACATTTTTTGTCTAGATGGATTGATTTATCTGATATTAATACAACATACGATGGGTTGATGGACCTCATGTTACGAGATAAGGCTCTTTCTACATGTAACCATGAATTGGAATCCTTTCTACAGGAAAGACATCCAGATTCCATTCAGGAATATGAACGTCTAGGAAGAAAATTTTTAACAGCCCATCCGAACAAGGATATCCACAGAACGTTTCCTCGAGATCCTATGCCTGTGCGCGTGGCTCACCACGATCAGAGATCTTATGATCACCGACCTCGCTCAAAGAGCGTTGACGGGCGCTATCGTTCTGATTTTCGTCCATCATATAGGGGTGCTTACAACTTCCCTCGTCAACGTTCGCCATCAAATTGTTATCGACGAGATTATCGAGGTTCTTCTCCTTATGATCGTGGGTATCACATAGGCAGGTATCATGATGATTCACATCATAAGAGTTATCATAGACATAGATCTTCATATAGTACGGACTTCAAGAATGATGATTCTTCAGAATATTATGGTAAGAATAAGTCTTTTAAAAAGAAGACAGGTCATTTCCGAGCTCCTTCGACAGACAAAAGTTAACATATGCATGTTAATGCTTGTACTGACAATAAGGATGATGAGAAAGATAGAACTAATCATGCCAATGCATGTTCTGTAAAAGATGGCCCATGTTATGTTTGTCAATCACGACATGTAGTTGAGACTAACACTACACTTCGTTGTGGTCACACCATTCCTGCAATGTCCTCGTATGAGAACTTGGGACGTCTCACACTACATCAAGGTTTTTTTGTATGGACAAAGAGTGACAGTTCTCAGGGATTCCGGTTGCACTACGGTTGGAATTCGTAAATCGTTAATTGATGCCTCCGTCCATTCTACCGATTTCTGGACGTGACAATAACCTAGAAGATCTGTTGTACAGGAACTGTGCAGGACACATAGACAGTATTAACAAATGACATTTCATTAATTATTAGAACATTCATTGCAATATTTATTATTTTATGTAATATTTACAGATACTTCACGTTAATTACGTACTTGTACTTCGTCTCCACCACCCTCACACGTGCCACGAGTGTCACGTTTGGGATCGAGGGGGATGATGTTGAGGATTGTTGCATGGTTTGCGAGCATTTTGGTTTGAACTTGATTAAGATGGTCGCACCATGCAACACCCTCACTAAATAGAATAATAAGGTTCGCGTAAATCGTTGTATGACGCGTTAGACGTAGTAACCAGAGAGTCTTTGTTTAGCCTTCGGGCATATAACAGTGTTTTCAGATGTGTGTGGTAGAACCACTAAAGCTTATGTATAACCGTCAATATAGTGCTTGGAAAGCCAATAAAATAATAATGTGTTTAAGGACCGGTGAGTCCAGAATAATGTAAGGCGGTAGTATTTAAACGCAATAATGCTTAGACGCGATATTCGTGAAATACGAACGCGGAGATAATGTATAACGGCTGATAGAGCCCGGCTAGTAATGCCAAAAAAAAACCAAGTGGATAGTATAGACAGAGTTTTGATGTGGATATTAGGCAGTGCCCCTAATGTATTAGGCCGTGATCCTAATGGACTAGTTAGCAGAAATATTAATACTGCATAACTACTGTATAATAATTATGCCAAGCATTTGGTTAAACCATGAACGATATTTAATACGTGAAATAACAGACGTGTAATGTCTGATGAACTTTAGACTGTGATGTTCAAGATTCCTCTAATGTGAAATATCGTATTGTCTAGAATTCATGATGAAACGATGAATGATTATTAACATATTGTAGAGCCTTATTCACTGAAGTCGTTTGAAAGCTCCAGTTCTGTTAAATGAATGTTGACCATTGACCTTCAATGTACGGGTCAGAAGAATACAAACTCTGTCAAGCCACTAAGAAATGAAATGAAATAAGACAGCACTGACAGATAAATATATATATATATGAAGTTTATTGAACAAACGTTTAGATTCATCTCATCTCATCTCATAATCGGAACCTCTTCTACCCCGCAAAACGAAGTGTAGAGGTGACCCAAAGAGCACAAGGCTCTTGGGCAAAACATGTAATCAAAGTATCTGGCAAACAGGTGATTAGCCTATTGTGTACGTCTAGATTCAACTATCTAAAATAACAAAAATGAATCGAAGGTTGCAGCAGAAAACGATAATCCGTGAAAGACAGAACAGATGAATTAACAGTGCATGAAACGAAATACAATAGTAGCCCCATGAATGTAAAGAAAAAGTCTGCAACAAAGTTGCCCGCGGATGCATTAGAGAACAAGGTCGATTGGTTAGTTTCAGTCCTCTAAGATGTCGTACTTCCGAATAAAACTTGTATTTCCCATTCAAACGTTTCCTCCACACAACTAAACACGTTTAACCATCACTTTCCTATATATCTCTTTTTGTTTCCCATGTTGGGAGCTTCCTTTCCATATACATTAAATTGAAATTGGGTATGGTATGTATTATTTACATAATTTTAAAGTCTATCGACTTGGTAGTTTCCGATATGCTAAGTCAAACTTCATATTCCTCCACAAATACTTCTTCCATCCAATATTCTTTTGAAATTTACATTCCGGGCTATATCCTACTAAAAACAAACTAACTTCTAACACTTTCCAATAACGCATGTGCCTATATCAAATAAAATTCCGTACAGAAGTTAGAACTTTGATATCGCCATGTTAATTCGCCATTACAAACCCTTTTTCCGGCGAGAGAGAGGTAATTGCGTTTGATTGGCTGATATCTTTGTCTTTCCAAGAAAAATACTAGGCATCGGCCAACAAACTTGCCGTACTTTTCCTGTCTTTCATTCATTACAAGGCATGTTTTACAACTCGCTACACAGGCCCTCCCTTCTAAGCTGCTACTTGGTACAGCTGTCAATTGTAAACACATGCTGATGTTATTCGTCTCTCGTCCTTTCTTCCAGCGTTGCAGTATGACGACTTAAAAAATCAGTCCCTACATTTTACTTTCCAGGAATGTAGTTCTTTCCCAGAAAAATACCGGTCTATACACTTTCCTGTCTTTCATTAATTACAAGGCATGTTTTACAACTTGCTACAGTCATCACTATTACCCGTCAGCTGCCCAAGGAGCATAGCACCAACCAATGTATATCAAGTCATCGAGTCCTGTACCATCCATGTCTTCTTTACCTTTGTTATTTCTATCTCCAGTTTTCTTCTCCGTGTTTTGGGAGGGCTCGCTCTGCCTCTCTTACCCTGAGGATTTTGGAACGAGAACTGCCTTGTAATGCTAACAGCTGGTTTCCTTAATGTGTATCCTTTCCATTACTGGTACGTTCTTCCCATCTCTAATTCTCAGAGACGTAATGCCACGATTTAAAATTGTGTGGGATGTTAACTCTGAATATTTATTCTCCAATATTTATTAATACAAATAAACGTAAAGGCCCCCCACACACACAGACACACATTCATACCAGAGTCGGCTCTTTGACGGTACGAGCGGAGAGGCGGCACCTTCGCCGACTTGGGGGGTGGGGGGGGGAAGAGGGGGGAGAGAGGGGGGGGTGGGAATTAGAAAATAATAATAATAATAAAATTAGTTAAAGCTTAAAAGAATAAGAAACAAGAAACAGAAAAAGTCACAAGAAACAATTATTTTCTGATAATCATAATCTTCGTCCACTCTCAGACGTCTACTTGAATATTTTCAAAGAGATCAGTGGTCAGCTTGAGGGTATTTGCATTTCCATAGAGTTTTTTTTTTTTTTCAGGAATTATACTGGTGATGGCCAAATGTGCTTTCTCTCTTGCTCGTAAGTTGACCATTTTTGATGCAAATTTTTAGCAGTCATTTTAACAGTGCCACAGTTACATTAATCGGTAATTGCAATCTTTGACATGTTGAGTAGATGATATCCCAATCTGTTGTCGCCCGTGCGGAGTCTGAAGATTATCACTTTCATTTAATTTTCTGAGAGTAACAGTTTGTTTCTTTTTTTTTTTAATGCTGCAGTGAACACAGCTTGCGGAAATTACAGTGCGTTCCAACTCAGTAGCAAAAAAATTGAGTCTCGTAACAGAACATACGGGTACTGCAACAGTGGAGAATAGGGAAAATAACACTGTAACAGTGCAAGGGTATTGATTCCTCTACAGAGATATTAAATAAACTACTTGGCAAAGTCTGGGAGAGAGAGGAAATACCAGCAGAATGGAAGGAAGGTTATCTGGTCAAGTTGCCTAAGAAGGGAAATTAACAAGAGTGCACAAATTATAGAGGGATAATGTTATTATCAGTGCCAGAAAAAGTATTAAACAGAATCATCATTGACAAAACAAATCCTTACAGACCAGATAGCCATATTGAGAATAAAGTCTGACAGAACAAACCTCCATGTAATCTGGTTGGATTTAGCGAATGCTTATGGATCCGTTCCACACCAGATGTTGTGGCAAGCCCTAGAAATGTATCATGTTCCACAAGAGATTGCAGCAATGCTGAAGCTGTATTTCGCAGGGTTTGCTGTCAGATTTTCAACCAGAGAGTACACAACGAAGTGGATTGGCCTTGAAGTTGGAATTGCGATGGGATGTACCATCTCTCCGATACTATTCGTGATGGCTATGCAGGTAATCCTCAATGCAGCTGAAGGAATGGCTATAGGTCCAAAGCTCGGTGGAATGTGTCTCATGCCACCGCTCAAAGCATTCATGGATGACACAACAATTCTGACATCAGATGAACATCAGGCCCGGAGGATGTTAGCACGCCTGGATAAACTAGTCAGCTGGTGCAGAATGAGCTTCAAACCCAAGAAGTCGAGAAGCCTATCAGTCAGGAAAGGGAAGATAGCAGAGGTCATATTCACGGTTTCCAACCAAAGAATCCCTACTGTCATTGAGGAACCTGTTAAAAGTCTTGGCAGGGTGTACGATGCCTCATTAAAAGACTCAAAGGCAGTGCAACAGACAATAGAAATGGCAGACAGAGGGCTACAGATCATAGACCAAAGCAGACTCCTGGGGAAGTTCAAACTGTGGTGCCTCCAGTTCATGTTGATACCAAAGTTGCTGTGGCCACTGCTTATATATGAAATAAGCACAAGTACAGTGGAAGCCATAGAGCAGAAGGTCAACAAGTTCATGAGAAAATGGCTAGGAGTACCACCAGGTCTGTCAGATGTAGCACTGTACTGCAAAAAGTCAAAACTTCTGCTTCCTTTCAAGTCAGTTGTTGAAGAGTACAAAGTTGGAAAGGCAAGGCTTGCAATGATGCTACGCGAGTCAGCTGATGACGTGGTTAAGTCCATTCAGCCCACACTGAAAACGGGAAGGAAGTGGAAAGTGGAAGAAGCTGTTGATGCTGCCCAAGAGTCACTCAAACTGAGGGAGGTAATCGGATACACACAAACGAATAGACGGGGATTTGGTCATGGAGACATCCGCTGGTGGTCCTAGGCATCAAGCAGGGAGCGCAGAGACATGGTAGTTCAGGAGATGCGAGAAGCTGAGAATGATAAGAGGTTGCAAAAAGCAGTGCAGCAGGTCCAACAAGGCCAATGGACTACATGGGAAGGAGCCCTGCTGAGGTCCTTGACATGGAATGATATATGGCATATGGCACCTCTTAGGCTCAGCTTTGTTGTCAGATCACTGTATGACCTGCTGCCATCGGCCACCAACCTTGTGAAATGGGGAAAGTCGGATGATGAGCAGTGCCCCCTGTGCCAGGGGAGGCAGACACTTGAACACGTGCTCTCAGCGTGTAAGGTGTCATTAGGGCAAGGGCGATACACTTGGCGCCATAACAAAGTGCTAAATGAGCTTGCTGCGACAATAGATCTGGCAAGAATGAAGGCGAATAGCAAAGTCCGGCCAGACACCGCAAACACATACTTTCTGAGGGCAGGAAAGTCAGCACACCCCAAACCGAATAAACCTGGTAGCAGTTTACCATCTCTTCTTGATTGTGCAAATGATTGGGAGATGGCGGTAGACCTACCTGGACGAGGGGCATATCCAGAGAGTATCCGAAAATCGCGGAGACGGCCGGATATAGTGCTTCATTCTGCAGCAACGCTTCAGGTCATACTGATTGAACTGACCGTGCCATTTGAATCCAGATTAGATGAGCAACATTCGTTCAAAGCGGCCAAGTATAGTGATCTGGCCGCGGATCTGAGACACGATGGGTTCACTGCAAGGGTCATGGCTGTTGAAGTGGGCGCAAGAGGGCTTGTGGCTGCATCAGTGTATGATCTATTGAAACTGTTGGGGCTGAGGGGACAGTCGAGAACAAGGGCCCTGAAGAGGCTTAGTGAAACTGCCGAAAAGGCATCAGGCTGGCTGTGGAACAACCGCAATGGGGAATGGAGATCGTAACAATAAACGCTGCGGTACAGGAAACACCAGGAATTTTTCTAAGTCCACAATACGCTGAGGTTTGTGGTGGACTAGTGAATGGGCTGCGACTCAGGGGCGACAAGCGGTGTATACTATAAGGGGTGTCAGTATCAATAGTCCAGTGGGGAACGCGCAGTGGCGACTCGTTGACTTCGCGCTGGTGTCTCAGTGTGTGCGACGGAACGAACGGAATAATTTGTCTTCTCTTTGTTACTTTCACAATTGCCTCCACGGCTGGCGGAGTTGTGGAATTTAAAGTTGCTACCATAAGTGAAATGGGTTCATTTTCGATGCAAGACAACAGGAAGCTGAGACGCTTGGGAGTCATGACCCAAGTGGGCCCGCCCCCCTTAGAGTGTAAAGGAGTATATAGGGCCGAAACACTTGTCGGACGGGGGGACTTCTTCTGATGATCAGATTGCTTCCTGTTGTATCGCTCTGTAAAGAGTTTCCTATCATATTGAGAATAATAGTTTAACAAAGTCGGAATGGAATTTACATTGGATTCGTGGACTACGAAAAGGCATTTGACAGTGTAGACAGAGAATCACTTTGGAAATTGATGAAGCATTATGGAGTTCCCATGACGATCATTAACTTAAAAGGAAGACCTATGAAGACATGACATGCAGATTTTTTTCATGACGGACAGCTTGCAGAACCGTTTGGGATTGGGGCGGGAGTTGGACAGGGATGCCTGTTGTCTCCATTTCTTTTCTTGCTGGCGATGGATTGGGTTGTAGGAGCATGGACGTCGCACAGTGAAGGTGGAGTCTACTGCAGTCTGACTGAACAGCTTGGTGCTGTGAATTTTGCAGATGACTTGGCTCTTCTGCCCCGTTGCCATGGTCAGAAGCAGGAGACAATGAGAGTTCTCGATGAGAGGTCGCGGCGGATGGGACTGAAGATACACAGGGAAGGGATATGGATTGTGAGAGTAGATGCGGGAGATGATGGCAGGGTTGAACTTGAACAGACGCCGCTAGGGGATGTGGAGTCGTGCGCATGTCTTGGCGGTGATGTGGACGAAGTTTGAGGGACGGACAGTGGTATCAAGGTGGGAATGCACGGGGCAGTGGGGAGGGGCTTTCATTGCGTTGGAAAACGTGTGGAGAACAGGGGAGATTGGGTCCGGAGCAAGAATGGGAATCTTTGGCTCAGATATCGGGTTAGTCCTGTTGAATGGTTCTGGGACATGGATTACAACGGGAACGGCAACCTGGGAGCTACATACTTGTATGGACGGAATGGAGGGACTGGGGTGGTGTGACGGGGTCGCGGATGTGGAGTTGGTGACAAGGCCCGGACGGGTGCCGGTAGAGCAGGAAATGGGAGGAGGATGCTGGCCATGGATGGGACACACATTGAGGAGACCTGTTGGTGGCATTGGAAGGCAGACATTGTTGTGTATCCACTTGGAAAGAGAGGCAGATGTAAACCAGGAGACACATGGAGAAAAGAACTGGATACGGAGGTGAAAATGGTGAGAAAAACACGGAAAGAACGTGAGCGGATGGCACAGGACAGGAACACTTGGCATGTGTTTGTTGAAGGCCTGAGCTCCTTGGGGAGCTAAAGTGTATTGAACAGAACATACGGGTACTGCAACAGTGGAGAAAAGGGAAAATAACACTGCAACAGAAGAGAATAGGGAAAATAATACTGTAACAGTGGGGAATAGGGAAAATAACACTGTAACAGTGGAGAATAGGGAAAATAGCACTGCAACAGTGGAGAATAGGGAACATAACACTGTAACAGTGCAAGAGTAGGAGTGGCTAAGAGTTATGGCGTCCGCCTCTAATTCTAAACGTACCGGGTTCGCTCCCAGCACAGTGAATATAATTTATGAAAATTCCTTTTTCACGACTAGTGGTACCTAATGATGTCAGGTGGGGAACCTGATCTCCTGTGTAGTTAGATCGGATGCCTAGCCTCCTGGGATAAAAACAAAACATAGGAGGTCTCGTGTGCAGTTTCGCTCGTTAAAAATCCCTTGACAGTTGGAAATCGTAAAGAGCACGCCAAACGACCGCTGCCCTGGCAAAAATTAAAAATTAGGAAACTTACCCATCACAAAAATATCTATAGAAAGTGTGATTCCTGAATACACTCATTGGGATCTTCGCCGGTGCTATGAAGTTCGCGCACTGTGATGAAATCCTCCTTGTGTGATCTAAGGAGAAGATCGGTGCACTGATGGAGTTGTTCGTGTGCAATGAAGATGGTCCTTCAAACCAAACCAAAGCTAACAATGTAGCAGCACGCCATCATGAGACCTATCGTGAATAAAACCCAGGGCTGGCTATGAATCACACAGACACACACACACACATACAATTTTTTACCGCTGCTATATAAGATTTTGAAGGGTAGCGATCAGACCAACAGAGAAACATACACCTGCTGCCTTACAGGTAGGCAGGGGACAGTCAAAGGCTGAGGAAGGCGACCCCACAGAAATGTCTCTTCCGACAGAAATACCTGTTAAATTCGGATGAATTGGGCTACAGGCTTAAAGAAACAGTGCAACGTACATCGCTTGATGATGACGTCATGAATTAAAATTAAGCAGAGTAATGCTCATCCCGGGAAGTCCTGCCAGGCGGTGAGAGTGTCGCATCCACCGCCTCGATGGGGTCCAACCCATGCTACTGGTTCAATGGGTTGTTTTCTTTTAAAATAACATTTTGTCTTGTTTTGGCGAGGGCCGTTCCGTTCAACTTAGTTGATTATATTATGGTGCATGTCCAAATATACACGACCTTTAGGTCTGGTGACATAGTTGTCTATGGTGCCCAACATATGGAGGAACAGAGAAACCACAAATGGCCATAACCAGTACCATTCGTGAAAATACTGTACTAAGATAACAACAACCTCAGGCTGACCTCTGGTTTCATTGAAAATATTCAAGTCGACGTCTGAGAGTAAACTCAGAAACAGAAGAAGGAGAGGAACATAAGGCTTTCGGAGATGGCATTAGTGTGGACGGGGTGGTCTGGAAATAAATATCCTATAATTATCGGTGCCCCTGAAATCGTTGCTCGTAACTCGGCCTCACTGCCTCTTTAATTCTTGATTGTGCCACAGATTCAGACTTTCTTCTTTATTGTTTAGGAGCATGATTTTTTTAAACAATTCGTCTCCTTATTTCATACATAAATAAATAATAACACGGGTCTGGATTAAAAAAGAGCCCCTCATTTCTTTTTCTCCTCCCCAGAACCCACTTTAGTTTTGGCAGCACCTCGTACTTTCTTCTGTTTGTTCTTTCCTTCCTTTCTCTGTTTATGACACGTCCTTTTGATTTCTACCAGTCCACGTCCTGCAAGTCGGTACTTGGGCTTAAATGTCTTGGCTTTGTCCAAACCATAATAGATTTAATGTAAAACCAGTGGTTTTACTGACACTGAACTGTATGCGCAACACACAATAAAAGAAACTGTCTGCTGTGACTTAGTAGAACTTGGTTAGTTTTTCTCTGATTTTTTTTTCAGGAAGAGTAGTATTTCTTGAATGCAGGACATCAACCACTATCTGTTTCCGGCGAAGCAACCTGGTGGTCACGAACTTTCGAGTTCTGATGGTATATACATTGTAAGCCATTGTTGGATTCTGTTTTTTTTTTTTAATAACTCTATTTGTGTTTCATAAAATCTTTACAAAAAACAAGTGCATTCAACATTCTCAATTGTCATATAAATTTTTAAAACAAGTGTCTTTAACATTAATTCATAACCCTCCACTCCCAAAGGAGCATAGGCCTTCAACAAACACATGCCAAGTCCTCCTTTCACGTACCATCATCTCAAGTTCTTTTCACGTTCTCCTCATCATTTTCACCTCTATTTCCAGCTCTCTTCTCAATGTGCTTCTTGGTCTACCTCTGCTTCTCTTGCCCCGGGGGTTGCAGAACAAGGACTGCCTTGTAATGCTATCAACAGGTTTTCTCGGTGTGTGTCCTGTCCATCGCCATCCTCTTCTTCTCATCTCTTGTTCCACTGGCACTTGTCGGGTTCTTGTCATCAGTTCCACGTTGGTAACCTTGTCATACCATTTTAATCCCTCTATTCTATGCAAGCACCCATTTATGAAAGTCTAGCTTTTTTGTTGTTGTCTTTGTTGTTCTCCATGTCTCAGGGCCATACAATAGGACTGACTTCACATTTGAGTTGAAGATTCTTATTTTCGTGTTGGATCCGATTTCTCTTGATCTCCATATATTTCCCAATGCAATGAAAGCTCCTCTTGCCTTTTGTATTCTTATTTTGATATCGCTGTCTGTCCCTCCAACTTTGTCTATATTGCTGCCAAGATATGTATACGATTCTACATCTTGTATTGGTGTTTCTTCAAGTTCAACCCTGTTATCATTACCTGCATTTATTCTCATTATTTTTGTCTTTTCTCTGTGTATTTTTAGACCCATGTAGTGAAATTGACAGAGATACAACGGTAAAATACCTCCAAAGATAACATTTAAGGATAAAAACATAATGCGTAGGCTGCGAATAGTACATGATCGCCTAGACCGCGGGTCATCATCCTCCATAATAATTGACTTGCTAGACAGGAGGGGAACGGCGGATCAAAAAGGAAAAAAATATGACTGGAAAGATTGCGTGAGACTAGAAAGGCTAAGGAGACGCAATTTTGGGGGAAACGGAGAAAAGTCACGTTTCCCAAGTTGACATAAAAAGTAAGCAACTCGACAGAAGGGACCATAGATATGTTACGCCACAGTCATTTATTGGACGCTTTTGCGCGATACCAAGTCTTTGATTTGAATTCAGCGGCTAAACGCAGATGTTGAAATATTACAAAAATTAAAAAGTAATTTTTTCTTAATATTAATGTTAGGAATATAAAAATTAGCTGGCCGGATGGCCCATTCTGAGCAGTGAACTAATATGTTCTTAATTTTACAAACGGATAGATAATATTGAAGATAATGACAAAAGACAGTGTTGTTCACATCATCGACAGACTGTATTGAATCTAAAAGTGTCGCTATTTGCACAAAAAATCACGACCTTGAGACGCAGGTGTTCAAATCTACGTAGTATGGAAGAGAGGGACATTGGTGGTGGCTGTGTCTAAAAATAACTTTTAACGACAAAATTTTGGAGGGGAGAGAAAGGTTGGTTCAAAAATCAAGTACATTTTTGTAGAAACACAAGTAGAGACGGACAGACTAACAGATAACCATCCATACTTGACTGAAGCATGACTGAAATGACTTTAGGGTAGGAAATTTGAATTTAAAATAAACCTAGGCAGTGATTGGCCACAGACAATCAGATTATTAGCGCTCAGACGCGAAAGTGGGGCCATTCTTCAATAGTTGTTCAGTGATAGACACAGATTTTAAAGTGTGGTGATTTCCATATGAAAGAAAGTGAAAGAAGTTTAGGGACGCCATACTATAGCCAGCAGCTCAGCTGAGTTTTGCTAGCAATTCTGTGTTATTTATTCATAATCTGGTAAGATTGAAATTATTTCCTTATATATATATATTTTGAATATTGTTTCATGTTTGAGTGATTTGATACTGCCATATCGAAATCTAGCCTTACAAACAAGTAGGGATTTGCTCTAGACCCCCCGCCCTAGTCAGGGTCTAGGGACCAACAATATACATAAACTCCAGCAAGGGTTAGGCAAGACAGATCAAGTGTTGAGAATAATGAAACATATTACCTATCCTCTTTTAGGGCAGAAAACTAATAAATATTTTTCAGAATCTATAGTCTGGGAGGATCTATCTGATGTAAAACCACCATGGTAAATGTGCTGTTTGGTCAGAGAGATCTGACCTGTCTGTATGATGTGGTTGTTGTGTCAGTGTTGTGTCCAGACGTGGGTAGAGAATAGATTTTGACACATGGCCCATACTTTGATTGCAGAGCTGTGAGTTTCTGTTGTCAACAAAGCAGTGTCTATTCAGTTGGTGACTTTACTCGAGTGTATCTGTGCAGTACTTGTGACAGAGACCACCATTATTGCCCGCCAGCACGGAGAGGTGGGACCACCAGATTTCAGCACCAGAGCTACAACTACAAGATGAGTGAGCCTCTGGTCTGCTGGACATTCACCAACGCTTTGTAGTTACTAATACCCCCATAAAAATTCCCACCATTTTCTGGACACTGTGTAGTCAATATAGACAGGTGTGATGAGGCCACCCCAACAGCACAAACATTAACTATCCTCCCAAGTAGATGACTACTAGAACATTTTAATAAAACTAACTAGTATAGTACATATATATGTACACTATTGCATTTATGATATAATATTCCATGCATTTCTTTCATAATCTCTAAATCCTTTTAAGTTCTGGTCAATCTAAAAAATTGATCCAGAACAAAATAAATGTAATATAATTCTATCAAAAAATTTTACACACGTGAGTTAGTTCAGTGTATTTTAACATTTATTAATATTATTAGTCTTGTTAAATATCTGTGGGTATATCTATAACCTATTACACCACACTACATATCATAACCCTAGACACTTTACGTAGCTACATTCATTAAAAAAAAAAAAAAATTAGTGTGAGGTCGTAGTGGTAGCAAGAAAGGCCTTCTGACAATTCACAACTACATCTTATCTCAGGAGCCTTCACAGCTGGCCTCATACAATTACATTTAGTAATATCACCATCATACAATACCATCAAACACCACTACATATATTGGGGTCTTGTCCAGGGATAATTAGCCCAACAGTAATATTAGGATCTCCTGGTGGGAGAAATAAAAGTAGGGAAATAAATTGTAAAATTCCCTTTAACATTAAAAGTGTCCCTACAGATAAAAGTTGGTGAATCTTCACAGCCAGTAATAATTAATTAGTTAACTGGTTAGTTAGAATTAGTTAGACTATAGTCATATAGTAATTAGAAGTACTTAGTGTATTTACTGGTTAGCGATTTAGCTTGTATATTATTATATTGTCTAAAAAGTATGGCGGAGTTGGCAAAATTTAGATCAGCTGCTGTGCTCACCGCGAAGGAGATGGGAATGGATGGTCAAATTTTAATTCAATATGTAACGGCTGAATGTGATAAATATATTGAACGGGAAGAAAGGAGATTAGAAAAAGAGGCTGAAAGAAAATTAGAGGCTGAAAGGTTAGCTGAAGAGAAGAGGTTACAAATTGAGGCTGATAGAGACATTAAGAGGCTGCAGATTGAGGCAGAAGAAAAACGACAGCAAAGGGAGGCAGAAGAAAAAAGGTTGACTGCCGAAAGGGAGGCAGAAGAAAAAAGGTTGACTGCCGAAAGGGAGGCAGAAGAAAAAAAGGCCGAAAGGGAAGCAGAAGATAGAAGGTTGCAAAGGGAGCACGAATTACGACTAAGGGAGCTGGAATTACAAGGCCCGGCCCCTGAAAATGGTGCCAGCCCTTTTGCCTCAGATGCTACGCCCAGTCTGGGAGCCTCAAACTCAGCTATGGGGTTTCATTTAGACCATTTTGTTGAAAAAGACGATGACATAGAGGGGTACCTAGGACGTTTTGAGTTATTAGCTACTACATATGGGTTAGAGAGAGAGAGGTGGAGTTTAAAGCTATCACAGGGATTGAGAGGTACTTCTTATGAAGTATTTGCCAAAATGAACAGGGAAGACCAAGACAATTATGACATGTTAAAGCAGGCTTTGTTATTAAGGTACGAGAAGAATGGTGAATTTTATCGTAAGAAATTTAGAAATGCCAAACTGTTGTCTGGGGAGACATACCACCAATTCTCTGCCAGACTAGAAACCTATTTGGAGAAATGGACGGCTCTGGGGAAGACCCAAGATCTTAAAGAAATGATCATGATTGAGCAATTGAGAGAGTCCATGGCTCCAGACATGAGAAAATTTCTCATGGAACAAGGTGCAGAGAAGTTGGGGGAAGTTTTAAATGTTGCTGAGAGGTATCAGGCAGCCCAGGCAGAGGTAAGTGGTGCTAAGAAGAAGCACATAGACAATTTTAAAGCTCCACAGCAATTTAATAAATTTGATAATAGAGAGCAGGGAAATAAAGGTAGGACAAACTTTGAGCGGCCAAGAAATGACTATCGCGACAGAAACTCACAGTTCAATGACCAAAAGTTCAATGAAAGAAAACCGTTGAACCAAGGAAAAAGATGGCGTAAATGGTGCAAGAAGGATAACCATAACACCGAATTTTGTAGAAGGAAACCTTCAAACATTGCTGCAATGAAGTCGGGGACGCAAAGATTAAAGGTTAATCCTAATGGACAACAGGAACCTTATCACCCCCCAGTTTGTGAGGATGTTATTTGTAATGGGGTCACCATAAGGTGCCTTTATGATACAGGTTTGGATTATGATTCAGTTGTGAAGTCTAGCCTAGTGGACCCAAGTCAGTATACCACAGAAACAGTGGAAATACAAGGGGCGACTAAGGACATACCACTCATGACACTTCCCATCACAAGGATAACGGTGAAAATTCGCTATGTGGAAGGAGAAATCAGAGCAGCAGTGATAGATGAACCAATCTACCCTCTGATATTGGGGTGTAGATACGTCTTCTTGGGGAATCCCGAGAAACCGGTGATCATGGCGACAGTGCAGACCAGGTCACAGAAGAAGGAGGAAGAAGGTGAACCTATAAATGCTCATCCAGAGGAGATGAGGAAGGCGCAGGCTGAGGATAGGACACTAAGCCCTGTTTTAAAAAATTGCCCAAATGCCACACACCTCCGAGCAAGGGGGAATATTTCATGAAGAACAAACTCTTATACAGGAAGGCCGGAACTGGAACAAATGGTCACAACCAGCTGGTTCTTCCCATTTCATATAGAGATAAAGTGATGGAACTCGGGCATGCGATTCCCTTCAGTGGTCACATGGGGATCAGCGCCACAGGACAGCGTATAGCTTGTCATTACTTCTGGCCAGGGATAACGGAGGATATAAAAAGATATGTCAAATCCTGCCCAGAATGTCAAAGGGTAGCTCCAAAGCACTGGACTGCTCCTGCAACTCTAGGGGAAATGCCCATAGTGGGAACACCTTTTGAGAGGGTTGCAGTGGATATTGTAGGACCTCTCACTCGGACCAAGAGGAGGAACAGTTACATCCTTACTCTGGTGGACACTTGCTCTATGTGGGGAGAGGCGGTAGCCCTGCCATCAATTGATTCAAAACATGTAGCAGAGGCACTACTTACAATATTTACCCGATTAGGATTCCCGCATCAAATCTTGACGGATAATGGTTCTCAGTTCAAGGGGAAACTAACGGAAGAAGTTTTTAAGCTATTTCAAGCCAGGCACTTTCATTGTAGTCCGTACCATCCACAAGGGAACGGCCAGGTAGAGAGGTTCAATGGGACTCTCATTTCTATCCTGAGAAAGCTGGCACACGAAAAAACCGGATCTGTGGGATCAATTCCTGCCCGCCGCATTGTTTGCGTACCGGGAGGTACCACATAGTTCAACCGGGATGGCTCCCGCAACTCTGCTATTTGGGAGGCCAATAAAAGGTCCTTTAGAAGCTTTATTAAGGACCTGGACAGATGAGAAGGCGGAAGAGACTGTTACCTCATCGTATCAATATGTGAACGAACTGACCACTCGTTTGAAAGCTGGATGGAAACTGGCAAATGATAATTTGAAACAAGCCAGGAAGAAACATGCAGCATATTTTAATAGGAAGGCAAAGGACAGGGAACTGGCAGTCGGAGAGAAGGTGCTGCTTCTACTACCCGGAAGCCAGAATAAATTACAAATTGGTTGGCAAGGTCCATATACGGTTCTAGAGAAGGTGTCTAGAACAAACTATAAAATTGACAAAAAGGGGAAGGAGAAAGTTTATCATGTAAACCTGTTAAAGAAGTATCTGGACAGACCACTCCAGGAAAGCACCCCCTTATTGACCTTGGCTATTGCAACCCAGATGCAAAAAGAACCACTCACCTCACATGAATACCCATTACATCCTTGTGAAACAGCAGCACAGGTAAAAGTCAGTAAGCACCTGACTAAAAAACCAGAGGGAGAGAGTTCAACAGGTTCTGGAGGAACATACAGATGTATTAACAGATAAACCAGGCCATACAAATTTGTTACAGTATGACATGAAACTGGTAGACTCAAACCCAATCTGTATGAGAGCCTATTCTATTCCGTTCGCGAAGGAGAAGGCATTGAAGGAAGAAATAGAGTATTTGTTGAAGGAGGGGATTATTTCGCACAGTGAATCATCTTTTAGTTCTAGTGTCGTTTTGTTGAGGAAACCGTCTGGGGAACACAGACTGTGCATAGATTACAGGAAACTGAATGCTGTCACAGAAGGACAAGTGGATCCATTACCAGACACAAAACAGTTATTTGCCAGACTGAACAAGGCAAAATACTTTTCAAAGGTGGATCTTAGTAAAGGCTATTACCAGATCCCAGTGAAGCCTGAAGTGAGACCTTATTTGGCTTTTAGCACTTCGGATGGACATTATGAATTCAATATGCTACCATTCGGACTGAAAAATGCTCCGAGTGTGTTTTCAAGGATGATGCGAAAATTTTTGGATCCCCTGAATAACCCATGTATCACGAATTTCATGGATGATATTCTCGTCGCCACAGAGACATTTGAAGAACACATTGAAGCTCTGGAGATGTTGTTTGATAGACTTCGGGAGGCGAACTTAACTGCTAGGCCAACAAAATGTTGTATTGGATGCAAAGAGTTGGAATTCTTGGGACACACTGTATATCAGGGTAATATGACCCCTGATCCTAAGAACTTGGAAAAACTGCAGAGAGCACCTAGGCCACAAACAAAAAAGGACGTGCGATCATTCGTGTCGTTATGCGGATTTTATCAGAAATACATCAAGAATTTTAACGCTATTTGTGCTCCTCTGACTGATCTGACTCGCAAGGGACTTCCAGATAAAATTATTTGGACTGCACAATGTGAACTAGCGTTCCAAGAGTTAAAGGAAAAACTCACTAGCAAGCCTATTCTCAAACTGCCTGATTTGACACAGGACTTTGTCTTAAGAACCGATGCAAGTAATGTAGGACTCGGAGGGGCTTTGTTGCAAAGATCATCTTCACCTGATGGGGAACTGAAACCAGTCGCGTATGCAAGCCGTAAATTGAATAAGGCGGAACAAGGATACTCCACAAGCGAAAAAGAATGTTTAGCGTTAATCTGGGCAATAAAGAAGTTTCAAATCTATCTGTATGGTAGGACTTTTGTGGTGGAGACGGACCATCAGCCTCTCGTATTCTTATCTCAGGCTAAGCATGAAAACGCAAGATTGCTGAGGTGGTCTTTATTGCTTCAACCTTATCAGTTTAGTATCCAATATATCCCAGGCAAATTGAATGTCGGTGCAGATTTCCTCAGTTGGCACCCCTGTGATCAAAATTAGAGTAGTGGCAGACGTGAGGAGTAATTTTACCTATGTGTATCGCTGGTTTTGGAACTTGCCATAGGCATGTTTTCAAGTGGGGAGATGTGTAGTGAAATTGACAGAGATACAACGGTAAAATACCTCCAAAGATAACATTTAAGGATAAAAAACATAATGCGTAGGCTGCGAATAGTACATGATCGCCTAGACCGCGGGTCATCATCCTCCATAATAATTGACTTGCTAGACAGGAGGGGAACGGCGGATCAAAAAGGAAAAAAAATATGACTGGAAAGATTGCGTGAGACTAGAAAGGCTAAGGAGACGCAATTGGGGGGGGGGGGGGGGGGGGGGGGGGGGGGGGGGGTGGGGGGGGGGGCGGGGGGGGGGGGAGGACGGAGAAAAGTCACGTTTCCCAAGTTGACATAAAAAGTAAGCAACTCGACAGAAGGGACCATAGATATGTTACGCCACAGTCATTTATTGGACGCTTCTGCGCGATACCAAGTCTTTGATTTGAATTCAGCGGCTAAACGCAGATGTTTGAAATATTACAAAAATTAAAAAGTAATTTTTTCTTAATATTAATGTTAGGAATATAAAAATTAGCTGGCCGGATGGCCCATTCTGAGCAGTGAACTAATATGTTCTTAATTTTACAAACGGATAGATAATATTGAAGATAATGACAAAAGACAGTGTTGTTCACATCATCGACAGACTGTATTGAATCTAAAAGTGTCGCTATTTGCACAAAAAAATCACGACCTTGAGACGCAGGTGTTCAAATCTACGTAGTATGGAAGAGAGGGACATTGGTGGTGGCTGTGTCTAAAAATAACTTTTAACGACAAAATTTTGGAGGGGAGAGAAAGGTTGGTTCAAAAATCAAGTACATTTTTGTAGAAACACAAGTAGAGACGGACAGACTAACAGATAACCATCCATACTTGACTGAAGCATGACTGAAATGACTTTAGGGTAGGAAATTTGAATTTAAAATAAACCTAGGCAGTGATTGGCCACAGACAATCAGATTATTAGCGCTCAGACGCGAAAGTGGGGCCATTCTTCAATAGTTGTTCAGTGATAGACACAGATTTTAAAGTGTGGTGATTTCCATATGAAAGAAAGTGAAAGAAGTTTAGGGACGCCATACTATAGCCAGCAGCTCAGCTGAGTTTTGCTAGCAATTCTGTGTTATTTATTCATAATCTGGTAAGATTGAAATTATTTCCTTATATATATATTTTGAATATTGTTTCATGTTTGAGTGATTTGATACTGCCATATCGAAATCTAGCCTTACAAACAAGTAGGGATTTGCTCTAGACCCCCCGCCCTAGTCAGGGTCTAGGGACCAACAATATACATAAACTCCAGCAAGGGTTAGGCAAGACAGATCAAGTGTTGAGAATAATGAAACATATTACCTATCCTCTTTTAGGGCAGAAAACTAATAAATATTTTTCAGAATCTATAGTCTGGGAGGATCTATCTGATGTAAAACCACCATGGTAAATGTGCTGTTTGGTCAGAGAGATCTGACCTGTCTGTATGATGTGGTTGTTGTGTCAGTGTTGTGTCCAGACGTGGGTAGAGAATAGATTTTGACACATGGCCCATACTTTGATTGCAGAGCTGTGAGTTTCTGTTGTCAACAAAGCAGTGTCTATTCAGTTGGTGACTTTACTCGAGTGTATCTGTGCAGTACTTGTGACAGAGACCACCATTATTGCCCGCCAGCACGGAGAGGTGGGACCACCAGATTTCAGCACCAGAGCTACAACTACAAGATGAGTGAGCCTCTGGTCTGCTGGACATTCACCAACGCTTTGTAGTTACTAATACCCCCATAAAAATTCCCACCATTTTCTGGACACTGTGTAGTCAATATAGACAGGTGTGATGAGGCCACCCCAACAGCACAAACATTAACTATCCTCCCAAGTAGATGACTACTAGAACATTTTAATAAAACTAACTAGTATAGTACATATATATGTACACTATTGCATTTATGATATAATATTCCATGCATTTCTTTCATAATCTCTAAATCCTTTTAAGTTCTGGTCAATCTAAAAAATTGATCCAGAACAAAATAAATGTAATATAATTCTATCAAAAAATTTTACACACGTGAGTTAGTTCAGTGTATTTTAACATTTATTAATATTATTAGTCTTGTTAAATATCTGTGGGTATATCTATAACCTATTACACCACACTACATATCATAACCCTAGACACTTTACGTAGCTACATTCATTAAAAAAAAAATAGTGTGAGGTCGTAGTGGTAGCAAGAAAGGCCTTCTGACAATTCACAACTACATCTTATCTCAGGAGCCTTCACAGCTGGCCTCATACAATTACATTTAGTAATATCACCATCATACAATACCATCAAACACCACTACAACCCAATTGCTGTGACCTCTCATCGAGTGTTTTCAATTTGTCCTGTATGTGATTACGGTTATGGATCAGAAGAGCCAAGTCATCAGCAAAATCCAGATAATCTAACTGCTTAGTCAGAGGCCACTGGATTCCGTTTCTGTTGTGTGTTGTCGATGTTCTCATAACCCAGTCTATTGCCAGTAAGAAAAGAAATGGAGACAAGAGGCATCCCTGTCGCACTCCTGTTCTTTTCTCAAACGGTTCTGTAAGCTGTCCTTCATGAAGAACTCTGCATGTCATGTCTTCATATGTTTTCTTTATTAAATTAATGATCTTCAGGGGTACTCCATAATGTCTCATCAATTTCCAAAGTGATTCTCTGTCTACACTGTCAAATGCCTTTTCGTAGTCCACAAATCCGATGTATAGTGGTGAATTCCATTCCAGACTTTGTTCAACTATTATTCTCAAAGTGGCTTCTGGTCTGTACAGGATCTGTTTTGTCGAAAACCTGCTTGTTCATCTCTCAGTTTCTTGTCTATGAACTCTTTTAATCTCTCAAGGATAATCCTGTTTAATATTTTTCCTGGCACTGATAGTAACATTATTCCTCTACAATTTGTGCACTCTTGTAAATTTCCCTTCTTAGGCAACTTAACCAGATATCCTTCCTTCCATTTTGCTGGTATCTGTTCCTTTTCCCAGACTTTACCAAGTAATTTATATAACATCTCTGTAGCCGTGTTGATATCTTTTTTGATGGCCTCTCCTGGAATGCCATCAGGTCCAGACGCTTTTCCATCTCTTAGGAGCTTTATGGCTTTCTTTATTTCTTCCTTCGTTGGTCTTTCACCGTTAATTTGTAGCTCTTCTTCTGCTGGCTGGATGTCCGGCGGGGTTTTATGTAGCTGGTCTATTGAGAAGGTCCTCAAAATATTCTGTCCACCTCTTCATTTGCTCTTGTCTATTGCTGAGCAGTTTTCCATTCTTGTCTTTTATGAGGCAACTTGATTGCTTGTACTTCCCTGTTAGCTTCTTTCTGCTGTTTCACAGTTCTCATATTTCCTTTGGCTGCAGCATCTTCTGCCTCTCTTGCCAACTCCTTAATATACTTCCTCTTGTCTCTTTTGATACTTCTTTTAACTTCTTTGTTTGCTTCTGTGTACACTTCTTGAGCCTTGGCTTGGAACTTCTGGTTTTACTTATGTTTAAATCTGCTTTCTTGGTTTTTTTTCCTGTCTTTTATCTTATTGATGGTTTCTGTTGTTATCCATGCATTTTGTTGTCGTTCCCTTTCCCCCAGTATCTCTCCACATGTCTCATTCTATACAGTTTTGATTTGCTGCCAATAGTCTTCTGTATTCTCTACATCTTCCAGCTGCTGGAGCACTTGGAATTTGTTAGATATTGTGACCGCAAATTTGTCTTTTGTTTCTTGATTTCTTAGATGTCCTTCATTAAATTGTTGTCTATAATTTTACATTGAGTTTCATATTTACTTTGGCTATCAGAAAGTGGTGATCTGCAATGATGATCTGAACTTCTTGTTTATGCATTTATGATCAATCTGATTTTCTGTTCTATGGTCTGGTGATATTCATGTTGCCTTGTGTATTCTCTTATGTGGAAACATGCTTCCTCCTATAGCAAATTGATTTGAAGCACAGAATAGTTCCCCATTTTCATTCATTATTCCTAGCCTATGTTTTCCCATGACTTCTTCAAAGCCGGTGTTGACTGTACCTATCTTTGCATTCATGTCACCCATCAGAATTGTGATGTCTCTTCTTTTTACTTTTTCCATAATTTCCTGTAGTCTAGTATAAAATACTTTTTTCACAGACTCTTCTTTGTCATTTGTTGATGCATAACATTGGATGACATTTACATTTATTTTCTTTTTAGCGGTTTTAAAAGTAGCTGTTATTATTCTGGGTCCAACGGCTTCCCATTCAATGAGTGCTTTATGTGCTTCTTTAGATAACATAAGAGCTACCCCTTCACTGTGGTGTGAACTTTCGTCTTCATGTCTTGAGGACAGCAACAATTCACTTGTGATGAGTTTCTTCTTGTCTAACCCCTTCCACTTTGTTTCACACAGTCCCAGAACCTCGATTTTATATTCCCTCATTTCTGCTGCTACTTGTGCTACTTTCCCTTGTTCGTTTAATGTCCGAACATTCCAGGTGCCAAATCTGGAAGTTCTCCTAGAAGAATGTTAGTCAGTAACACAGACTCCTTTCGGCTTTCTCTGTGTTGCAGCATACGCCTCCCTGCTAGAGGACCTTCCCCTGTCTTGTATGGCTGTGTTTTATTTTCCTTAATTGACTTGTGCATGTTTGTTGAAGTTTTTTGTGGTTTTAACATTCCCTAAAACAAAGAGTTTTGATTTTTTTTTAAACACACTAATGCACACAAACTCATCTTTTTACACTTCCTTCATTGCAGCCTGAAGTATGCAGTGTCAATTTGTGTAATGATAATAGTGATTGAGAAGAAAGAAATTCGTAGTCAGCATGAAAGATTTAAATGAAAATAGAAGATTTAAATTAAAGTAGAAAATCTAAATGATAATAGAATGAATACGCTTATAAAACACTTGTAGGCACACTCACACACATTTATTCACATTCCTGCTTGCATTCTTAAATTTTATAAGGTGTATAATTTTTCATGTCATAAGGTGGGTAATTAACAATATTTACCAGAAGAAAAAGATGATCAAATCAATCAGAAAGCCACCAACACCAACACAGGATGACTACCAAGCTATGAGCAGATCAGAACAAATTGTCATTCTGCGCCTCAGAACAGGACACAACCGACTCCGCAGCCACATGTATACAAAATTCAAGATTGACAATTCAGCCATGTGTACATGTGGACAGGCACCCCAGACTGAGGAGCACGTACTTCAAGATTGCCCCGAATATGATATATTGAGGCAAACTCACTGGCCCAGATTAAACAACACTGAAAGCAAAACTATACGGACCTCTGTATGAACTACAAAAGACAGTGAAGTTTATACAAGAAACAACATTGCAGATATAGACAATATATTTCAAGCGAACGAAAGAAGAAGAACAACAACAATATTTAATTTATATATTTTACGGGTAATTCGAAAGCCAACTTTGCCATCTAACATTACAAACATATCATACAATATAGGTCGCGATAACACTGACAAACAACATTTTTCTTTCTTATATAAGAATAAGTGTTCTTAGGTCAGTTTCTTGCGCTGATTTCAAATCTGAAATCCGTTTATCTCTATCACGTCGGGTTCTTAAGATATTTGTGATTAAATATATTTTTGGGAAACCGTTATTTGCTCCGTTTCATTTTTACTATATAACTTATTAAAAATTAATAAAATGCAAAATAATTCTACTTTTTATACCGCTAAAAGATGCATGACATATGTTACAATATGTTTCAAATAGTTACTGTATTTTGAAATAATTCTGAGCGAAATATGGCTTCTAGAAGTTGTAGAAATTCGGCTGATCTGTTCTGTTACGTGTGTGGATATTTTACCGATCGTGTTCACCAGAAAAACTTTACACCATTACTAAAGAAAGCATATGAACTTTATTTCGATTCGAAAGTTGATGATGCAAATAAATCTTAGAAGCCAAATGCTGGTTGTTTGACTTGTGCAAATACATTGGCAGGTTGGTTACGAAAATCGCCGAAGCATAAGTCGATGCCTTTAAGAGTGCCAGTAATATGGCGTAAACCGACAAATCACGCTACTGATTGTTACTTCTGCTTGACAAATATCCATGGTTTCACTTTTAAAACTAGAAAGTCTGTGGTTTATCCAAATATTGAATCGGTTTCGAAACCAGTGCCTCATGATCCAATCACGTGTCCGATCCCAGTTCCACCAGAACAACATCCTTTGGACGTGAATGAACCATCAGAAAGTGATAGTTTACCTGCTTTAGAAACTAATTCTGACTCGGATTATATACCGGTGAATGATGGTGTTCACTTAATTAACCATTCAGAATTTTCAGATCTAATACGTGATATCGCTCTTACCAAAGGACAAGCGGAATTACTCGGTTCGCGACTCAAAGAATGGAATCTTTTAGCGCCCAATACTCCGATATCTAAATTTCGTCATAGACACAGAGAACTTGTTCAATACTTTGAGATGGATGATGACATTGCTATTGCAAAGATGTAAACGGTCTAATGGTGCACCTCGGTCATGAGCACATAGTCAACGAATGGCGACTTTTCATCGACTCTTCCAAGACTAGTCTAAAAGCCGTGTTATTGCATAACGGACATTTATTTTCATCAATTCCAGTCGCCCACTCTGTTCATATGGAAGAAACTTATGACAATATGGCTATACTTTTGGCAAAAATAAAGTACAATGACTACCAATGGCGGATTTGTGGAGACCTAAAGGTCATTGCAATTCTCACGGGCATGCAGACTGGGTATACTAAATTTTGTTGCTTCCTATGTGAATGGGACAGCCGCAACAGACAGAACATTATGCAAGAAAGGTGTGGCCTATCAGGGATCGTATGCAGCTCGGGCATAAAAATGTAATACACGAGCCATTAGTTAACAAAGACAGCATCATTTTACCACCGTTACATATAAAGTTGGGGCTCATGAAGAATTTCGTAAAAGCGTTAGATAAAACGAGCAAAGCTTTCACTTATCTTCGAGAAAAGTTTCCGCAAGTTAGCGGTGCAAAGATAAAGGAAGGTATCTTTGTAGGACCTCAGATTAGGAAAATTATTGCAGACAAACAATTCGAGAACTTGTTACATGGTAGTGAACTTCGCGCATGGATGGCATTCAAATCGATCGTCGATAACTTTCTGGGAAATCACAAATCTGTCGACTATGTGCATATTGTTAAGCAGTGCATAGATGCATACAGAATTATGGGCTGTAACATGTCCCTCAAAATCCATTTGCTCGATTCGCATCTTGACTTTTTCCCTGACAACCTTGGCGAAGTCAGCGATGAACATGGAGAACGATTCCATCAAGATATCGCCGTAATGGAGTCACGTTATCAAGGACGGTGGAGTGTGACCATGCTTGCCGATTATTGTTGGATGCTTCATCGCGATGTACCACATGCCATTCACCGACGAAAGTCGACTGCAAAGAAATTCAAGCCTACATAACTGTTGTACTTCTTGTACAAATGATGTTGTAATACTGTATGCTTTGTTAAAAAACTTCAATTGCGTATTTCTAGAGATCCCGACCTGATAGAGAAAAACGGTTTGCAGATTTAAAAACAGCGCATTAACATTGACCAGAAAAACATAGAAATGTTAGAGAAAGAAAAAAAAAATTTTTTTTGTTAGCCAGTGTAATCTAAGGTACGGCTGTGTTCTTCGTGTCTGACTTCTATTTTTTTTTTTTTTTTTTTGCAATTTTATACAGTAGTGTATTATTTGCAAATAAAATGGATGGCTCATTTACAAAGTGAGTCTATTTATCCACATAAGAAGCCACAATGTTTAAGATTATGAAATTTCTTCACTAAAAGCAAGACGAATTCTGCGTCTGCCTCTAACTTTCCTCTTATAGTAAAAGTATTTTGTGATTAAAATATTTGAAACAAGATGTGTTCAAATCACGCGGTCATTTTAATTTGATTGTCACATCTGTTCAGCCTGAAACTGCCTTAATATTCCAAATGTTACTACGCTTGTCATGGCCAGGAATGCAAGTTGTATAGTGTGGTTTTCCTAATTAGATATTTGCCACAAATCATAATGGTGATGTCATAAAAACAATTCCATAAGTTTTTATAGGTTTATAAATGTTGAAATGCTATTTATGCTAGCACTAAAAAGATTTAATTTTTTTTAATGTAAAACTTTTGCCTCGTTTTGGCGAGGCGCGTCCTGTTCAACTTAGTCGGTTATATTAGGGCGCATGTCCAAATAGAAAAGACCTTTAGGTCTGAAGGAATGCACTAAAAATGTAATTCATGACAATATAAAGATTTTCACTATCCTGAAGTGTTTAAGTGAAAACTCACTCGCAATATAACCTTATATACCCTGCTCACATATGGGAAGGCTACAAGCTTTGAGTGTATTTCTGAAACATACTACGCTTGACAAAACAAAGTAGTGTTATGTGATTCATTATTTATGCTGTGGTTTTCCTGCTCAGATATATTACGTAAATCATGGTGGTGTATGTCGCAAGAGTTGGATTCTGACATACACTTAGAGTATGTTCGGTTATTGTTGTTGTTTTGATGGGTTGATGGGTGTAGATCGGGCACTTCACCTCTGACCGTTATTGCCTCTTCTCGTTCCATCTTGGTCTACCCTGTTCAACCTGAAAGTTGGTTATTCTTCTTCTTATTCCTCGTTCGTCCTGAAAAGGACGTTGGTTGCGTTGTGTCTGTTTACAGCGATATCTGCACCTTTCGGCCGATACATCCGACTTCAGCACGGCATTTTTGGGGACTGGGTTTGCCTTCCCTCTTCGATCCCTACTCTCTCAGCCAGACTGCAGTGATGCAGCCTGTTTCCAGGACCACCGCGTGGAGGTGGAGTAGGGTCTTGGTCAGCTCTGGTTCGCTGACCCTGACGCAAGCAGTCATGCTATGGGTCGCTGACTGCATTCTCTATTGCTGCATCTTTGGGTCCCAAAGTTGGTTATAAATGGGGTATTTAGTGTTGTGACGATATTCTAAATACAATATCTAAATTAGAATATAACATTAAAGTGCATAAAGTCTAATATAAGATAGAACTAAAAATTTGGTAGAAAATTGTCTTCATCACCCTCGCCTTCAGCGTATTAGTAACGCAGTATAACCTAATAAAAGGTACCCCTTTTCAAATTCGTCCTTGCCAATAAACGTACCACTTTTCCAAGTTCAAATGGAGTATTTGCCTAGAATACATTGTAGAGGAGAGGGGGAAAGGATAAATGGCTAATGCTAACCGCGTCTCGCAGGGTTTCTAAAAATAAAACCAACTTGCACGCCTTGCCTTATGCGGTTTTCAAAATACGATATAAAAGTTAAAAAGTGTTCGGGAATTGGGTCATGCAGACAGCATTTATGACGTAATTTTAACGGACTACAGACGACTCTCGTATTTAACTTGAAATTAGTGCTAAAAGACATGAATAGGTTGAATATTATAGAAAAAATATGGAATTCTGAACCAATACTTCTAGCCAAATAAAAATCATATATTAGTGTGCCTTAGGACTTGCTGACAAAGAATATGTTGTTAGTTACATAAATAGTCCATTAAATAACTAAATATTGGCAATAATACTATAGAGAATCGGAGAGACTGTCAGGTCAAGTCATGCCTGCTTAATTTTTTATGGCATATTTTTGGGGAAAAAATTAGGGGAAATAAAGACTAAGATAGTACGGTGAATTGGATTGGATGAAATTTGAAGAAAGGCGAAATATTATTGGCCGACCTCAAAACTAAAATATACTAACCGAGTAACGTAGGAACAGTTGAATTTCATTTTGAAAGACTTTATTTACAATTGAGAGATGGAAAATCATTGGCCAGCTTACCAAAGCTGCGTTTGAAATTATAAGGCTTTGTCGCCATTTTTCAAAAACTGTAGTTGAAGCAAGGTGCGTTGAGAGCAGCACTGCTGTAGACCATATATATCTCAGCAGTCTGGACAGGGCAGAAGGAACGAATGTGTAATTCTATTGCCAGTCAACGTATAACTTGTGTGTTTTTCATTGAAACTTGTGGTAAGATGACTATTAATTATCTTTTATTTAAAATACATGTGAATGTGAGAAATGTTAGATGAAAAGCCATCATGATTAGTCAGTACATAGGTCCCCAGCAACCACTGTCAGGGCCTATAAGGTATCCATTGTATATAAGTTACCAGAGAGAGGTACATACCAAAGAACATGAAGGGGGCATCATGAATCATATCACCCATCCTATTTTATAGAAAAAGATCAGTGCAAATGGCAGAGGCGTAACAGCCATTAGGGAAAAGATGAGAATCTGGTATGAGTTGTTCCATCAGAGTAGAGTGGAGGAGCAGTGATGTTGAGACAGGCACATAATTTTCATTTGCAGGGGTTATGCTGGCACTTGTCTGGTGTCAGTAGATCTTCTGATTAAGAAAGCCTACACTACTGTGAGACGTCCCTAGGTCTATTTCTATACTCAAACAGTTGAAAGACCGGAGGAGACTGTGGCTTGTGGCCGAATCCACTACAACTGCTGAGATTCCTGGGTTCAGATAAGTCCCACTATCTGGCCTGGGACCACTTATCATAATAAACTTTGGACAGATCTCCATTATAATAAATACAGTTCCATCAAAAGTGCCTAAAATAAACAGTGAGATAATTAACAAAAGAACACTGGAATGAGGATAAATTCCAAACCTGTCTTCTTATACCAGAAGTTATCATAGATTAAGAAATAATATTTGAAAATTGCCTTTGTAACAATGTTCTTTGGACACATGGTCCTATTTATGTAAATATATTTATATTTGTATATATATATATATATATATATATATGTATATATATATATAGATATATATATATATATATATATACAAATATAAATATATTTACATAAATATATTTATATTTGTATATATATATATATATATATATATATCTATATTGTGATTCAACTGAGTTGTGGTCCTGACCAAAATAATTTTAGGTTCAGGACAAATAAATTTGAAAAAAGAAATTCAAAACCATAAAATTTACTCACTGGTGTTAGTCAAGTTCCTAATAGCATTTAATATCTGTATGTGTATGTGTTTGTATTGAATTCTTATAGCATCACTCTTACATTACCCTAGACACTGTACGTAGCTTTCAGTCACGCTAGTCAAGAAAGAATATAACTTAGAGTGAGATCGTAAGGTGGTAACAAGAAAGGTACTCTGTAACACAGTTGTCCATTGTTTACCTCAGGGACCTTCACAGTTGACCTCACTCAAGTACAACTATATGCACATCATTCTTCTTAACATCTAAACCCACCACATATATTGGGGTCTCCAAGTCCGGGATTTGAACTTTGTATAATTAGAGGATTGTTTGAAATGGGAATCTCATACAACACATATTAGCTAACACCAGAAATTTAATAGTAGGATTAGTAGATAAATTTAAGATTGTATCACCATTGTATTAGAAGTTAGGAACACCCCTAAGAATAATAATAATAATTTAAGTGGAGATTTTGTTGATAAGTTGTCTCAGCCAGAAATAATTAGTTAAGTATAATTAGGATTATTTTGATTAAGTTAAGATTGTCTTGGAACCTTATTAGACCTGTTTCAGTTAGAATGGCTGATCTGGCCAAGTTCCGATCTGCTGCTGTACAGACTGCTAAAGAGATGGGCATGGATGGACCAGAACTGGTCCAGTATGTAACCTCAGAGGTGGATAAATTTATTGCCCGGGAAGATAAAAGATTAGAGAAAGAAGCAGAAAGAAAGTTAGAGGCTGAGAAGGAAATTAAGAGGCTGCAGATTGAGGCGGATAGGGTAGCGGAGATTAAAAGGATCCAAGTTGAAGAAAAGAAGATGGAAGCAGAGGAAAGAAAATTAGCTGCAGAAAGAGAAGAAAAGAGACAGGCTGCAGAGAGGGAAGCAGCAAAAGAGGAGTGTAGTGGTATTGATGGTATTGTATGATGATGATGGTACTACATGTAAATTGTATGAGGCCAGCTGTGAAGGCTCCTGAGACAAAATGTAGTTGAGAATTATCAGAAGGCCTTTCTTGCTACCACTACGACCTCACACTTAATTTTTTTTTTCTTAATGAATGTGGCTACGTAAAGTGTCTAGGGTAATGATGTGTAATGTGGTGTGTTAGTTATAAATACACCCACAGACATTTAAGAAGACTAATAAGATTAACAAGTGTTAAAATACACTGAACTAACTCACGTGTATAAAGTTTTTGATATAATTATATTACATTTATTGGTTCTGGATCAAGTTTTATGTGACCAGAACTTGTTTTAAAAGAAGGATTGAAAATTTATGAAAAAAAAAATGCATGGAATGTTACATAATAAATGCAAGAGCGTACCTATTTAAGTACTAGACTAGTTAGTTTTATTAAAAAAAGTTCGAGTAGTCATCTCTTTGGGAGGATATTTACTGTTTGTGCTGTTGGGGTGGCCTCATCACACCTGTCTATATTGACTACACAATGTCCAGAAAATGGTGGGAATTTTTACGGGGATATTAGTCACTACCAATAGTTGGTGAATGTCCAGCAGACCAGAGGCTCACTCATCTTTTTGTAGCTCTGGTGCTGAAAACTTGCGGTCCCACCTCTCCGTGCTGGCGGGCAATAATGGTGGTCTCTGTCACAAGAACTGCACAGATACACTCGAGTACAGTCACCCACCGAATAGACTCTGCTTTGTTGTCGATAGAAACTCACAGCTCTGCAATCAAAGTATGGGCTATGTGTCAAAATCTATTCTATACCCACGTCTGGACACCACACTGACACAACAACCACATTGTACAGACAGGTCAGATCTCTCTGACCAAACAGCACAGTTACCATGGTGGGTTTACATCCGATAGATCCTCCCAGACTATAGATTCTGAAAAATAATTATTAGTTGTCGGCCCTAAAAGAAGATAGGTAATCTGTTTCAACGCTTGATATATCTTGCATAATCCTTGCTGTAGTTTATGTACCTTGTTGGTCCCTAGACCCTGACTTGGGCGGGGGGTCTAGAGCAAAATCCCTACTTGTTTGTAAGGCTAGATTATGATATGGCAGTATCAAATCACTCGAACATGAAACAATATTCAAAATATATAAAGAAATAATTTCAATCTTACCAGATTATGAATACATAACACAGAATTGCTAGCAAAACTCAGCTGAGCTGCTGGCTATAGTATGGCGTCCCTAAATTTATTCACTGTCTTTCATATGGGAAAACTCCACACTTTAAAATCTGTGTCTAACACTGAACAATTATTGAAGAATGACCCCACTTTCGCGTCTGAGCGCTAATGATATGATTGTCTGTGGCCAATCACTGCCTAGTTGTACTTTAAATTTCAAATTTCTACACTAAAGTCATTTCAGTCATGCTTCAGTCAAGTATGGATGGTTATCTGTTAGTCTGTCCGTCTCTACTTGTGTTTCTAAAAAAAATGTGCTTGATTTTTGAAGCAACCTTTCTCTCCCCTTAAATTTTGTCGTAAAAAGTTATATTTAGACACAGCTACCGCTCAAAAACCCTCTCCTCCATAATAAGTAACTTTGAACACCTGTTCCCAAGGTCGTGTTTTTGTGTGCAAATTGTGACACTTTTAGATTCAATATAGTCTAGCGATGATGTGAACTACACTGTCTTTTGTCATTATCTTCAATATTATCTATCCGTTTGTAAATTTAAGAACATATTAGTTCACTGCTCAGAATAGGCCATCCGGCCAGCTAATTTTTATATTCCTAACATTAATATTAAGAAAAATTACTTTTTAAATTTTTGTAATTTTCCTACCATCCGCGTTCTGCCGCTCAATTCAAATCAAGGCTTGGTATCGCAAAACGTCCAATTCCGTACCTCGTGTCAATTTGGGGGACGTGAATTTTTACTTTCCTCCATCCCCCCCCCCCATTGCGTCTCCTTAGCCTTTCCAGTCATATTTTTTTTCTTTTGATCCGCCGTTCCCCTCCTGTCTAGCAAGTCAATTTTATGGAGGGTGATGACCCGCGGTCTAGGCGATCATGTACATCAGCAGCCTACGCATTATGTTTTTATCCTTAAATGTTATCTTTTGAGTATTTTACCGTTGTATCTCTGTCAATTTCACTACACATCTCCCCACTTGAAAACATGCCTATGGCAAGTTCCAAAACCAGCGATACACATAGGTAAAATTACTCCTCACGTCTGCCACTACTCTAATTTTGATCACAGGGGTGCCGACTGAGGAAATCTGCACCGACATTCAATTTGCCTGGGATATATTGGATACTGAACTGATAAGGTTGAAGCAATAAAGACCACCTCAGCAATCTTGCGTTTTCATGCTTAGCCTGAGACAAGAACACGAGAGGCTGATGATCCGTCTCCACCACAAAAGTCCTACCATACAGATAGATTTGAAACTTCTTTATTGCCCAGATTAATGCTAAACATTCTTTTTCGCTTGTGGAGTATCCTTGTTCCGCCTTATTCAATTTACGGCTTGCATAAGCGACTGGTTTCAGTTCCCCATCAGGTGAAGATGATCTTTGCAACAAAGCCCCTCCGAGTCCCACATTACTTGCATCGGTTCTTAAGACAAAGTCCTGTGTCAAATCAGGCAGTTTGAGAATAGGCTTGCTAGTGAGTTTTTCCTTTAACTCTTGGAACGCTAGTTCACATTGTGCAGTCCAAATAATTTTATCTGGAAGTCCCTTGCGAGTCAGATCAGTCAGAGGAGCACAAATAGCGTTAAAATTCTTGATGTATTTCTGATAAAATCCGCATAACGACACAAATGATCGCACGTCTTTTTTTGTTTGCGGCCTAGGTGCTCTCTGCAGTTTTTCCAAGTTCTTAGGATCAGGGGTCATATTACCCTGATATACAGTGTGTCCCAAGAATTCCAACTCTTTGCATCCAATACAACATTTTGTTTGCCTAGCAGTTAAGTTCGCCTCCCGAAGTCTATCAAACAACATCTCCAGAGCTTCAATGTGTTCTTCAAAGGTCTCGGTGGCGACGAGAATATCATCCATGAAATTTGTGATACATGGGTTATTCAGGGGGTCCAACAATTTTCGCATCATCCTTGAAAACACACTCGGAGCATTTTTCAGTCCGAATGGTAGCATATTGAATTCATAATGTCCATCCGAAGTGCTAAAAGCCAAATAAGGTCTCACTTCAGGCTTCACTGGGATCTGGTAATAGCCTTTACTAAGATCCACTTTTGAAAAGTATTTTGCCTTGTTCAGTCTGGCAAATAGCTGTTTTGTGTCTGGTAATGGATCCACTTGTCCTTCTGTGACAGCATTCAGTTTCCTGTAATCTATGCACAGTCTGTGTTCCCCAGACGGTTTCCTCAACAAAACGACACTAGAACTAAAAGATGATTCACTGTGCGAAATAATCCCCTCCTTCAATAAATAATCTATTTCTTCCTTTAATGCCTTCTCCTTCGCGAACGGAATAGAATAGGCTCTCATACAGATTGGGTTTGAGTCTACCAGTTTCATGTCATACTGTAGCAAATTTGTATGGCCTGGTTTATCTGTTAATACATCTGTATGTTCCTCCAGAACTTGTTGAACTCTCTCCCTCTGATTTTTAGTCAGGTGCTTACTGACTTTTACCTGTGCTGCTGTTTCACAAGGATGTAATGGGTATTCATGTGAGGTGAGTGGTTCCTTTTGCATCTGGGTTGCAATAGCTAAGGTCAATAAGGGGGTGCTTTCCTGGAGTGGTCTGTCCAGATACCTCTTTAACAGGTTTACATGATAAACTTTTTCCTTCCCCTTTTTGTCAATTTTATAGTTTGTTCTAGACACCTTCTCTAGAACCGTATATGGACCTTGCCAACCAATTTGTAATTTATTCTGGCTTCCGGGTAGTAAAAGCAGCACCTTCTCTCCGACTGCCAGTTCCCTGTCCTTTGCCTTCCTATTAAAGTATGCTGCATGTTTCTTCCTGGCTTGTTTCAAATTATCATTTGCCAGTTTCCATCCAGCTTTCAAACGAGTGGTCAGTTCGTTCACGTATTGATACGATGAGGTAACAGTCTCTTCCGCCTTCTCATCTGTCCAGGTCCTTAATAGAGTTACATCTGGATCTTTAATTTACCATACTTATTTTTCATGGAACCCATCGGGTCCCGTCCCTTAGAAGCTCTATAATGAGGACTTTTCTTCCTAGAATCATCACTCACAAATCGACCACTACCAATTTTTCTCTGGGGTTTGTCTCCCCACTTAAGATTGTTTATGAGAGATCTTCGCTCTCTTGTCTGTTCTTCCAGTTTATATAAGTCTGACCGAGGGATTGTCATCTTATCCTGGGTAAAATTTCTTCTTTGTACTCTTCGCATAGTAGCCATGTTAATCCATTCAAGTGAAGACTGGGTGTGAAAAGGGGGCTCCCATTCCACTTTGTCTACCCGAGTATAATTAGTTTTCCTTTCAGGCCTAAAGTTGCCCCGTGGCGTTTCTAGGTCCTGCACATATTTTCCCTTTGTGGGTGTTCCCTCATGAAATACGCCACATGCTTCTACAAAGTTTTCAACATCGACATTTACGTCGGGCCAATAGTATTTTCGAGCAATCTTTTGGCAGATGATACCGACTTTCTCATGGTCACCATCTGTTCCAACATGTAAGCTCCTTATTAAGTTTGCCCTATATATCTTGGGAAGAACTAACTGTCCGTGACCAGTGGATCTAGTTCCTGTCTTCCTGTATAAGAGTTTGTTCTTCATGAAATATTCCCCCTTGCTCGGAGGTGTGTGGCATTTGGGTAATTTTTTAAAACATGGCTGGAGTGTCCTATCCTCAGCCTGCGCCTTCCTCATCTCCTCTGGATGAGCATTTATAGGTTCACCTTCTTCCTCCTTCTTCTGTGACCTGGTCTGCACTGTCGCCATGATCACAGGTTTCTCGGGATTCCCCAAGAAGACGTATCTACACCCCAATATCAGAGGGTAGATTGGTTCATCTATCACTGCTGCTCTGATTTCTCCTTCCACATAGCGAGTTTTCACCGTTATCCTTGCGATGGGAAGTGTCATGAGTGGTATGTCCTTAGTCGCCCCTTGTATTTCCACTGTTTCTGTGGTATACTGACTTGGGTCCACTAGGCTAGACTTCACAACTGAATCATAATCCAAACCTGTATCATAAAGGCACCTTATGGTGACCCCATTACAAATAACATCCTCACAAACTGGGGGGTGATAAGGTTCCTGTTGTCCCTTAGGATTAACCTTTAATCTTTGCGTCCCCGACTTCATTGCAGCAATGTTTGAAGGTTTCCTTCTACAAAATTCGGTGTTATGGTTATCCTTCTTGCACCATTTACACCATCTTTTTCCTTGGTTCAACGGTTTTCTTTCATTGAACTTTTGGTCATTGAACTGTGAGTTTCTGTCGCGATAGTCATTTCTTTGCCGCTCAAAGTTTGTCCTACCCTTATTTCCCTGCTCTCTATTATCAAATTTATTAAATTGCTGTGGAGCTTTAAAATTGTCTATGTGCTTCTTCTTAGCACCACTTACCTCTGCCTGAGCTGCCTGATACCTCTCAGCAACATTTAAAATTTCCCCCAACTTCTCTGCACCCTGTTCCATGAGAAATTTTCTCATGTCTGGAGCCATGGACTCTCTCAATTGCTCAATCATGATCATTTCTTTAAGATCTTGGGTCTTCCCCAGAGCCGTCCATTTCTCCAAATAGGTTTCTATTCTGGCAGAAAATTGGTGGTATGTCTCCCCAGACAACAGTTTGGCATTTCTGAATTTCTTACGATAAAATTCACCATTCTTTTCGTACCTTAATAACAAAGCCTGCTTTAACATGTCATAATTGTCTTGGTCTTCCCTGTTCATTTTGGCAAATACTTCGTAAGAAGTACCCCTCAATCCCTGTGATAGCTTTAAGCTCCACCTCTCTCTCTCTAACCCATATGTGGTAGCTAATAACTCAAAACGTCCTAGGTACCCCTCTATGTCATCGTCTTTTTCAACAAAATGGTCTAAATGAAACCCCATAGCTGAGTTTGAGGCTCCCATACTGGGCGTAGCATCTGAGGCAAAAGGGCTGGCACCATTTTCAGGGGCCGGGCCTTGTAATTCCAGCTCCCTTAGTCGTAATTCGTGCTCCCTCTGCAACCTTCTATCTTCTGCCTCCCTTTCGGCAGTCAACCTTTTTTCTTCTGCCTCCCTTTGCTGTCGTTTTTCTTCTGCCTCCCTTTGCTGTCGTTTTTCTTCTGCCTCCCTTTCGGCAGTCAGCCTTTTTTCTTCTGCCTCAATCTGCAGCCTCTTAATTTCTCTATCAGCCTCAATTTGTAACCTCTTCTCTTCAGCTACCTTTCTATCTTCCCTTTCAATATATTTATCACATTCAGTCGTTACGTATTGAATTAAAATTTGACCATCCATCCCCATCTCCTTCGCAGTGAGCACAGCAGCTGATCTAAACTTTGCTAGCTCTGCCATACTTTTTGGACAATATAATAATATACAAGATAAATCTCTAACCAGTAAATACACTAAGTACTTCTAATTACTATATGACTATAGTCTAACTAATTCTAACTAACCAGTTAACTAATTAATTATTACTGGCTGTGAAGATTCACCAACTTTTATCTGCAGGGACACTTTTAATTTTAAAGGAAATTTTACAATTTATTTCCCTACTTTTATTTCTCCCACCAGGAGATCTTAATATTAATATTGGGCTAATTATCCCTGGACAAGACCCCAATTTATGTAGTGGTATTGATGGTATTGTATGATGATGATGGTACTACATGTAAATTGTATGAGGCCAGCTGTGAAGGCTCCTGAGACAAAATGTAGTTGAGAATTATCAGAAGGCCTTTCTTGCTACCACTACGACCTCACACTTAATTTTTTTTTTTCTTAATGAATGTGGCTACGTAAAGTGTCTAGGGTAATGATGTGTAATGTGGTGTGTTAGTTATAAATACACCCACAGACATTTAAGAAGACTAATAAGATTAACAAGTGTTAAAATACACTGAACTAACTCACGTGTATAAAGTTTTTGATATAATTATATTACATTTATTGGTTCTGGATCAAGTTTTATGTGACCAGAACTTGTTTTAAAAGAAGGATTGAAAATTTATGAAAAAAAAATGCATGGAATGTTACATAATAAATGCAAGAGCGTACCTATTTAAGTACTAGACTAGTTAGTTTTATTAAAAAAAGTTCGAGTAGTCATCTCTTTGGGAGGATATTTACTGTTTGTGCTGTTGGGGTGGCCTCATCACACCTGTCTATATTGACTACACAATGTCCAGAAAATGGTGGGAATTTTTACGGGGATATTAGTCACTACCAATAGTTGGTGAATGTCCAGCAGACCAGAGGCTCACTCATCTTTTTGTAGCTCTGGTGCTGAAAACTTGCGGTCCCACCTCTCCGTGCTGGCGGGCAATAATGGTGGTCTCTGTCACAAGAACTGCACAGATACACTCGAGTACAGTCACCCACCGAATAGACTCTGCTTTGTTGTCGATAGAAACTCACAGCTCTGCAATCAAAGTATGGGCTATGTGTCAAAATCTATTCTATACCCACGTCTGGACACCACACTGACACAACAACCACATTGTACAGACAGGTCAGATCTCTCTGACCAAACAGCACAGTTACCATGGTGGGTTTACATCCGATAGATCCTCCCAGACTATAGATTCTGAAAAATAATTATTAGTTGTCGGCCCTAAAAGAAGATAGGTAATCTGTTTCAACGCTTGATATATCTTGCATAATCCTTGCTGTAGTTTATGTACCTTGTTGGTCCCTAGACCCTGACTTGGGCGGGGGGTCTAGAGCAAAATCCCTACTTGTTTGTAAGGCTAGATTATGATATGGCAGTATCAAATCACTCGAACATGAAACAATATTCAAAATATATAAAGAAATAATTTCAATCTTACCAGATTATGAATACATAACACAGAATTGCTAGCAAAACTCAGCTGAGCTGCTGGCTATAGTATGGCGTCCCTAAATTTATTCACTGTCTTTCATATGGGAAAACTCCACACTTTAAAATCTGTGTCTAACACTGAACAATTATTGAAGAATGACCCCACTTTCGCGTCTGAGCGCTAATGATATGATTGTCTGTGGCCAATCACTGCCTAGTTGTACTTTAAATTTCAAATTTCTACACTAAAGTCATTTCAGTCATGCTTCAGTCAAGTATGGATGGTTATCTGTTAGTCTGTCCGTCTCTACTTGTGTTTCTAAAAAAAAATGTGCTTGATTTTTGAAGCAACCTTTCTCTCCCCTTAAAATTTTGTCGTAAAAAGTTATATTTAGACACAGCTACCGCTCAAAAACCCTCTCCTCCATAATAAGTAACTTTGAACACCAGTTCCCAAGGTCGTGTTTTTGTGTGCAAATTGTGACACTTTTAGATTCAATATAGTTTAGCGATGATGTGAACTACACTGTCTTTTGTCATTATCTTCAATATTATCTATCCGTTTGTAAATTTAAGAACATATTAGTTCACTGCTCAGAATAGGCCATCCGGCCAGCTAATTTTTATATTCCTAACATTAATATTAAGAAAAATTACTTTTTAAATTTTTGTAATTTTCCTACCATCCGCGTTCTGCCGCTCAATTCAAATCAAGGCTTGGTATCGCAAAACGTCCAATTCCGTACCTCGTGTCAATTTGGGGGACGTGAATTTTTACTTTCCTCCATCCCCCCCCCATTGCGTCTCCTTAGCCTTTCCAGTCATATTTTTTTTCTTTTGATCCGCCGTTCCCCTCCTGTCTAGCAAGTCAATTTTATGGAGGGTGATGACCCGCGGTCTAGGCGATCATGTACATCAGCAGCCTACGCATTATGTTTTTATCCTTAAATGTTATCTTTTGAGTATTTTACCGTTGTATCTCTGTCAATTTCACTACAAGGAGAAAAGATTACAAAGGGAGCACGAGTTACGACTAAGGGAGTTTGAGTTTCAAAGCCATGCTCCTGAAAATGGTGCCAGCCCCTTTGCCTAAGATGCCACTGCTAGTCAGGGAGCCTCAACCTCAGCTATGGGTTTTCATTTAGACCATTTTATTGAGAAAGACGATGACATAGAAGGGTATTTAAGTAGGTTTTAACTTTTGGCTACCACTTTTGGGTTAGAGAGAGAGAGAGAGGTGGAGCCTCAAGTTATCCCAGGGTCTTAGGGAAACAGCTTATGAAGTTTTTGCCAAGATGAGCAGGGATGACCAAGACAATTACGACATGTTAAAGCAGGCTATTTTGTTAAGGTATGAAAAGAATGGAGAATTTTATAAGGAAAAGTTTAGAAATGCCAAGCTACTGTCGGGTGAGACCTATCACCAGTTCTCTGCACGGTTAGAGACCTACTTGGAGAAATGGACTGCTCTGGGGAAAACCAAAGATCTTAAAGAAAGAGAGGTGAGTTTGATAGGCCACGCCATGACTATAAAAATAAAACCCCACAATTCAATGATAGAAAATATGAGGAAAGAAAACCTTTTCATAAAGGTAGATTATATTGTAGTTGGTGTAGGATGGACAACCATAACCCCGAAGTGTGTAAAAAGAGACCTGTGATCATGGCCACGCTTCAGACCAGATCACAGTCTAAAAAGGAGGAGGTGATGCGTGATGCCATATGATGATGGATGGTATCCGCATGTCTGGTTTTGTGTAGTGTGCAGATGTGTTCAGTCAAACAATAATCATACAAAAATAACAGGGCAATCCACATAGAACGTCAGTAAACTCACGACGTATAAAGTCAATGATTCTTGTAACAGCCGTTGACGTTTTTCTTCATTATTTATTGTGGACGCCACAGTGACAAAATGGTTACGCGAATATGTAGGCACATCAAACAGTCATTATCACAGCAACATTCAATACAGCAATAGACGGTAGACAGCATTACAATGATGAGTCAGATGCATGTTATATTTCATATAGTGCTGTAAATGTAGTCAGGTGAAAAACTCCATCCTTTTCTATAACAGCCAGGAGATAACCAGATGTATGAGATCAGTTCACTCTCCTTAGTCTGACTTCAGCAAGACAGACACGTCTGCCGAAGTATAAATAATGTCCTCAAAAATATCCTCTAGATAATAAAGGTTTTCCAAACCTAGTTCATTTAACAAAGTAGCAAGTAATGGTCCTTGGGACATGCATCAACCGATGCAGTACAATACAGCGACATGTGAGCTGGGAAAACATCTCGTGACGACGACTTTCGAAGACATGCTATGAATCGAAATCGCTCACGACCCAAAATCGATAGAGTTAATGAAAAGTCAATTTACCTTGCCTTCAGGAAATACACAGAAATATCACGCCTCCCGACATGTGGGAAACACTAGAGGTATTATCTCGAATAAACGAAATATCCATTAAGAGGACTACACATCCCTGACACAACAAAAAATAGCGGAGATCCCCTCTTCTGGCTGTTTAGTAAACTAACGGCCCTTATATTAACTACTCAGTCCTCCTCTATCATCTTAAAAAACGAACAGAAGAAGATGACAACAAAGCACGATAGTGTGTACATATAAAGTAAGTACAGATGTGCTAATCTATTGTAGAAATATAGGTGTGTTATGACTCTGTAATATATGGAAATATAGGACAGAAGTATTAGTTGGAGTCATGTGGGCATCTAGACAAAATGTCAGCCATCACATTATCCGCACCACGGATAGCTCGTACCGTGAAGTGAAAAGGTTGAAGAGCTATAGCATATCGAGTGGATCTCGAACTCTTCAAATTCTTAGTCTGAATAGCTGTAAGAGCTTTCTGATCAGTCTCTAGAATGAAATGTGCGCCCAGGAGGAATCTTTGTAGCTTTAGAATTGACCAAACCATCGCTAACAACTCACGGTCTAAAACCGAGTAGTTCCTCTCTGCCGCATTTAGTTTTCTAGAAATGTACATAACAGGATGCAGAGTATTTGCATATTCTTGCATCAGTGCTGCTCCAATCCCAGTGGATGAAGCATCACTCCGAAGAACAAAAGTCCTATCAAGAGTAGGTAATCTTAAGATGGGAGGAGAAGAAAATATATTCTTGATTTGGTCTAGTGAAGATTGGCATTCTTCAGACCAACGGACCAGATTAGGCGAACCTTTCTTCAACAATGTTGAGAGAGGTGCCATGATCGAAGATAAATTTGGAATAAATCTCCCATAAAATTGAATTAAACCTAAGAGACTCCTAACTTGTTTCTTCGTTTTAGGAACAGAGATGTTCAGTATTTTGGAAGTATTGTGGTCTTCTGTCTTCAAGAGACCATGACCAACACGATGACCCAGGAAAGAGATTTCACCAAAACCAACAAAAGCTTTAGAAGGTTTCGCTGTCAAATTATTCTCACGTAGAGTGGACAGTAAGTCATATAACCCTAAATAGTGATCTTCCCAGGTATCACTGAAGAGACAGATGTCATCTAAGTATGCGATGACATCCGAACGATGTGACAGAATTCGACGAAAGTGGCAGGGGCGTTCATGAGAACAAAAGGCATAACATTCCATTGAAATAGACCCCTAGGTGTAGAAAAAGCAGTAAGAGGTTTGGCATGCTCTGCTAAAGGCACTTGCCAATAACCTTTAGACAAGTCAAGTTTAGTGAAGAATCTAGAATTAGAAAGTCTAATCAGTAGATCTTCTAACAAAGGCATCGGTTCAGCATCGAACTTTGTGACCTGATTCAATTTGCGATAATCAACACAAATTCGTATGTTCTTATCCTTCTTCCGGACAATAACCATGGAAGAAGAATATGGTGAAGTCGATGGTTCAATTATATTTAATTGAATCATTTAATCCAATTCCTTTTCCACTTGCGACTGAAAGTGTATAGGAATAGGATAAGGCCTAACCCTAATTGGATTATTGTCGGTAAGAATTATGTCATGTTCTATGACATCTGTGTGTCCAGGAATGTCAGTGAGAACATCCTGAAATGTTTGTAACATCGACGAGACTTGTCGATGTTCGTCACCAGAAAGATTAGGAGAAACAGAAACGTTTTTCCAAGATTCCGTAGAATGTAATGGAACCACTGGAAGGGGAAGATTAACATCAGAGAAGGTAGATTCCTCATCCTGTATGACAGACAGGGATGAATAATGACCGTGAGGTGCAGGAGCATCATCCGTTGCCTGGAAAATAGGCAGCAAATAGTCCGGACGTTCGTGAAATTCCGAAAGCATGTTTATGTGGAAAGTTTTATGCGTTCCATCAATATCGACCACATAGTCAACATCGGAAATCCGAGAGACTATTGCATACGGACCTTTCCATGCAATAAGAAGTCTATTTTCCCTACTGGGGAGTAGGACGAATGCTTTGTCACCTGGACAAAGTTGTCGTAGACATCTATTCTTGTTAGCAAACTGTCTTGCCTTCTCTTTAGCAATTTCTGATGAAGCAGTTGCTAGCTTACATGCCTCAATGATCTTTTGTCTAAGAGCAATGACATACTCATATGAGGATTGAGTTTCATCGCTAATATCATCGGCAGTGATGAGATCGTGTAATAAAGACATAGGGCCGCGTGGACGCGCGCCAAAGACAAGTTCGAAGGGAGAAAATCCTGTGTGTTCATTAGGGACTTCTCTATAGGCAAAGAGAGCCGCGGGTAAAACCCTGTCCCAATCTTGAGGATGATCTTCAGTTATCTTACCAAGCAAAGTCTTGAGCGTTCTATTCAGACGCTCAACTAACCCATTAGACATAGGATGGTAGATACTACTGAGAGATCGTTCAATATGTAAGGAAGACATTACCTGTGACATAGTGTCAGATATGAGTTGAGTGCCATGGTCTGACAATATTTCTCTGGGGAACCCCAAGCGAGAAAATATCAACCAAAAGAGCATCTGCGATATCTGTAGTAGATATGCTCTTAAGAGGAATAGCCTCTGGCCAACGTGTGCACATATCGACACATGTAAGGATAAACTGATGTCCTCTGGCCGACTTGACCTTAAAAGGGCCAATAATATCTATGGCCATTTTCTGAAACGGCCGAATAGGAATGTCAGCAGTCTGGATAGGCGCAGCATGTCGTGGTCCTCTAGATTTGACCTCCTGACATACCTTGCATGATCGGCAGTAAATACGAATGTCCTTATTGACAAAAGGCCAAAAGAAAGCCGCAAGGACTCTCGACTTCGTACGGGCAAAACCCATATGTCCAGCACATTGCGAGTCATGAGCATGTTGCAATATTTGCACTCTCATGCTCTTGGGAACAAGAATTTGCGAATGTGCCGACGTAGTCGAATCTTGTACCATACGTACAAGTACGCCGTTTCTCATTGCAATCCAAGATTTTCTATTTGTATCCTGATTCGGATCACCTTTCTTCGCAAGAATGAAGAATTTTTTTAAAGAAGGATCTTCTTCTTGCAATTTTATGAAAGAGTCACGAGTGATTACTAAGTGACTATCTTGGCTATCAACTTCATTATCACTATTCAGTGAAGTTTCGGGTGTTTGTAGAGCTTGTGCTCTTGTAACCACTGCATTTGTAGCTTGCATGTTATTATCTTCCCAAGCAGCAATCTGCTGTGGGGTACACTCCCTAACTCCGTGAATACGACCAATAATAAGGTCCGCAATAGGATTAGGTAAGAGACAAGCATGCACATCTCCAGTAAAGAAAGGAGTGGCAATGCGAATTACAGCAGTAGGATATTTTTCTAGAGTGCCGCCAAATGTGACACATTTAATAACCCTTCCTGTAGCACAAGATGGATCTACAAGCGATTGTCTAACACCAATAGTGGTGCATCCGGAATCGAAAAGTAGTGAGACCGGAGTATCATTAACAAGACCCTTATGTAGAATTAAAGAACCCCTCCCGTCATGCGCAACAGCAGCAGGAAGAGCGGGAAGTGGGTGACCACAACTCAAAGTAGTTATGGTACCCGGTTCAAATAAAGTACTGCATTGGGGGCATTTGTTTGCTCTCTCAAAGTCAAAAGCAGAACCAGTGACAGCGTCAAAGTTTTTACTATCAACAACATGATTACAGGCTCCCTCAGTTTCCTGTTGTACAGCATTAGCCTGCTGATATCTCTTTTTTTGTGTTGAGATCTACCCCGACTATTATTACCTCTGAAGTTATCAGAGTTATTATTATCTCTGCAGTTATTATTGTCTCTATTGTAATTGTTATCCTGGTTCGAATTCCAGTTTCCACGATTACTATCATGTTCACATTGATGCGAACATCTATTTGTTTGGTTTTGAGGTCTTCGGCAGGAATAACCTCTATTACCATATCCTCTTTTGAAATGCTTATAATTATTAGGGTGATAGTAACGAGTACTATCAGGTTGTCTCCAATTCTTCGAAGAAGAATCACCATGAAATTGATTTCCATGATTTTGACAGAAATTACCGCTACTCTTTCTATCAAAATTTTGTTGGAATCTACGAGCAAAGTTTTGGCCATACGGAGCTGCCGAAGCAACTGGTAAACCTTCTTTCACCTTAGAGTTACCCATGGTTATGTGTGGGTGCGCAGTTACGTATTGGCAACAGAAATCTTCCATTTCTTTTATTGTTTTAGGTTTACGTTCATGAAGGAAAGCAAGGAAAGACTCATTGACAGACGACATGACTTTGTCTCTAAGTATTAAGTCCATAAGTCCTTCATAAGTTTTTTTCCGTCTTAGATAGTTCAACCCATCGTGAGAAAGTAATGCGTATTCTTGCAATAAACTCGGAGAATTCAACTCCATTTTCAGGTAACATGTTTTTTAAATTGTAGACGATAGCCGTCTTCGTTAAGCTGATATTTCTTTAACAAAGCGGCCCTGACAACCTCATAATTGTTCTTGTCAGGTTCATCCACCATATTTAATATACTTAGAGCTTTACCTGTCAGTATCCCTGATAACTGATAAACATATTTTGCTTTGTCTATGTTATGAGCTGTACATGCTTGTTCAAATCTGTCCAGATAGAACATTATGTCATCGCTGGAAGGACTAAATGTTGGTAACTTAATCTTAAAAGTATCATTATTAGCCTTACCAGAAGATGAACCCTTGTTTGAATCATTACCATTACTCATGCTCGTCAATTTCAATTTTTCCAACTCTAAAGCTAAGACCTTTTCTTCATGTTCCATTTTTGCTTTCTCTTTCCTCTCATCAGACTCTCTCTGTAATCTTCTTTCCTCAGCCTGAGCCTCTTTTTGAAGTCTTTCATTTTCAGCTTCTTTTTCAAGTCTTTTATTTTCAGCCTCTTTTTCAAGTCTTTTATTTTCAGCCTCTTTTTGAAGTCTTTCAGCTTCTAGCTGTAGCTGGAGTTTTCTCTCCTCAGCTTCTGATTCCCTTTTTTGTTTTTCCATTTCCATTTGGAATCTTTTTTCATCCACCTGCATCTGCAGTTTCTTTTGTTCAGCTTCCATATGCAGTTTCTTTTGTTCAGCTTCCATTGCTTTATCATATCGAGCAGTTGCAAATTCTTCTAACTTATCACCAGTCTTCCCAAGCAATTTACCCTGCTCAATAAAGTGCTCAAATGTAGACATGTTGTCTAACATATGAGTCCAAAACCTGAAATAATTAACTAATTTATTTCAAACCTAAGTGTAACAAGTCTTAATTAAGCACTTGTATATTCACATCACATTATATTATCCCAGTCTCTGTGGGAAACAAGTCTCCAATCAAAGAACTTGTATATGAAATATCAGCACTCAATTCTTGATCATAAGTGCACTTCTCATTCAATAGTGCACGACACTATTCATCATTCATTTATCATCAGTGTAGTAGTAACAGTGCATTAGCATAGCCCATTAACTAATTACTATAACTGTAAACAATGACTATGTAAACACATGCAGAATGTAAACATTGAAAATGTAAACAATGCAAACAATGTAAACAATAACAATGTAAACAATAACAAAGATCAGCAACAATACAAAAACGTTCGCAGAAATCAACTAAAAATAAAGCAGAAATTAATGAAATATCACAAAAAATGTGACGATATCTGCGCTATAATTAAACAAAATACATGACACCACAGTGTATAAACAAAAATGTTGTATGAAACTAAATTATAGACAAGAGTAGGCTAACAAATACAAACAAATCAAAACAAAACTAAAGAATGCGAAATAATAACGAAAACAATACTAAAACATGTCATCACAGCTAACATAAATAGCAACAGAAGTCGCTTAGCAAATTCCAGTATCGGAAATTTGCAAACCCTACAGAAAACGCTCACAATAGACGACCTCTATGACGTGGCATAATCTAACGGAGACACCACCCAACCGAGAACCCGCTGAAATATAAACATATAAATATACAAATAACATATAGACATATAACATATAGAATGAGATGATACACAGAAGACTCAGCAGAAGTATAAGGGCACAGTTTACATACAAACAGGCCACTTAACTTATAGGCTTCCAATCGTAGAACAGCAGAAAAAAACGGATGTCAATCAACGTCCTAAAGAGCGAAGCTCCAACGATGATGGCACATCTGAACTGCTTCCACTGCTAACACGATGGTACAAGAGCTTCTGAAATACTGTGTGTTGAGTTGTTTCGGCACTTGACCTTCTAATCCAAAAGTAAGTTGATGGAAATCGGTACTTGGCCTTCTTCAGAAAACAACCCGTTTCAACCGGCACTTGACCTTCACAAAAACGACAGCACTGGAACCTTGACAGCAGCAACTTGCTTGACTTGCGTAAAAGATAACAGCAGTCCGAGTTATCCGGCAACATGTAACAACGCCGGGTACTGTCAAATTCTTGTTTCCGTCAAAAAGTTGAAATTTTGACTTTTACCGGGCAACGCCGAGTACTTTGAAAATTTTGAAGATGTTGACTGTATTGAAGAATGTTAATTTCTTGAAGGATGCTGATGAATTCTTGTTGAAAATGAAGTGGGTAAGGGACCCCGTGTTTGCTGGTACCAGAATCAAACCAGCTTATGGCCACCAAATGATGCGTGATGCCATATGATGATGGATGGTATCCGCATGTCTGGTTTTGTGTAGTGTGCAGATGTGTTCAGTCAAAACAATGTTCATACAAAAATAACAGGGCAATCCACATAGGACGTCAGTAAACTCACGACGTATAAAGTCAATGATTCTTGTAACAGCCGTTGACGTTTTTCTTCCTTATTTATTGGGGACGCCACAGTGACAAAATGGTTACGCGAATATGTAGGCACATCAAACAGTCATTATCACAGCAACATTCAATACAGCAATAGACGGTAGACAGCATTACAATGATGAGTCAGATGCATGTTTGAGATCCAGTACACTCTCCATAGTATTGACTTGTCAGCAAGACAGACACGTCTGCCGAAGTATACAATAATACAAAAAATCTTAATATGATTCAACAACCGCCATATGCGTTAACACACTACCCACTTATTACCTTCCTATTATCAAAATAAAAAGACACATAAGAATGTACTATTTAAAAATATTGTACACTAAAATATTCATATTAATAAATTCTGTACATATAACGTGTTATTAAACATTGATTGTGATTTCCTGGCCTGGTTTCCTTTGTATTTAGTATCAGGACACATATTCATTCCATGACAGCCATTGAATACCATATTGTTATATTTGAAAAGTTATCAGTTGGACTCCTTTAGTTAATCCTTGTAGAGTGTTGATATTGTATCGTGAGTAGTTCGAGTGGTCACAGTTGTTGTCCAAGTGTGTAGTGGAATAAATTAAATTTGTTTAACTGTCTGTTGCTTGTTTTGACTTACACTTTGTCATACTATTCACATACCCTTAGGACTTATAAACGGTAGTCATCCACACTATTCCAGAATAATCCTTGGACTGAGGCTATACTTATGTGGAAGCAAGTAATGTTTATATATATTTACACTACTCTTATTAGATATTATATATTTCTTCACATCTTTACCTATTAAAAATAGTGGGGGTAATTCACTTCAGGGAATATAAGAATTAAAAGGTATCCTTGGGTGGAATTAAATAAGGTTGAGCTCACGGTGCCTGTGTTGCCCATTAGATATATATTTAAAGATTGAATTGTTGGTTAGACATTGTATAAATTTACCTGATAGACAATGGCGGACCTGGCCAAATTTCGATCTGCTGCTGTTCAGACTGCAAAAGAGTTAGGATTAGATGGGCAAGTTATGGTTGCCTATGTCACTACGGAATGTGACAAATTTATTGAACGCGAAGAAAGAAGGTTTGAAGCCGAAAGAAAGTTAGAGGCTGAAAAAGAAATTAAGAGGTTGCAGATTGAGGCTGAGGCTAAGAAATTGGAGGCAGAAAGAGAAGACAAAAGATTAGCTGCAGAAAGGGAAGAGAAGAAATTAGCTGCAGAAAGGGAAGCAGAAGAAAGAAGATTGACTGCAGAAAGGGAAGAGAAGAAATTAGCTGCAGAAAGGGAAGCAGAAGAAAGAAGATTAGCTGCAGAAAGGGAAGCAGAAGATAAAAGATTACAAAGGGAACATGAGTTACGACTAAGGGAGTTTGAGTTTCAAGGCCATGCTCCTGAAAATGGTGCCAGTCCCTTTGCCTCTGATGCCACTGCTAGCCAAGGAGCCTCAACCTCAGCTATGAATTTTCATTTAGATCATTTTGTTGAGAAAGACGATGATATAGAGAGCTATCTAAATAGGTATGAACTATTAGCTACCACGTATGGGTTAGAGAGAGAGAGATGGAGCTTAAAGTTATCTCAAGGACTTCGTGGGGCAGCTTATGAAGTTTTTGCAAAAATGAGCAGAGGTGATCAGGAAAATTATGACATGCTAAAGCAGGCTCTTTTGTTAAGATATGAAAAGAATGCAGAATTTTATAGGAAAAAATTTAGGAATGCTAAACTACTGTCAGGTGAAACCTATCACCAGTTCTCTGCACGAATAGAGACATACTTGGAGAAATGGACTTCTCTGGGGAAAACCCAAGATCTTAAGGAAATGGTCCTTATAGAGCAGCTAAGAGAGTCCATGGCTCCAGACCTGAGAAAGTTTCTCATGGAACAAGGTGCAGAGAGGCTGGGTGAGTTGCTAAATGTTGCTGAAAGGTATCAAGCAGCTCAAGCAGAGGTAACAGGTAATAAAAAGAAACAAGTGGATAACTTTAGGGCACCACAGAACTTTAATAAATTTGATCCTAAGGATCAAAACAAAGGTAAGCACCAATTTGATAGGCCACGGTATGAAAATAAAAATAAAACCCCACAATTCGATGGAAGGAAATATGATGAAAGAAAATCTTTCAACCAAGGAAAAAGGTGGTGTAAGAATTGTCAGATGGACAATCATGACACTGACCGTTGCAGAAGGAAACCTGTGTATATGGCAACCCTTCAGGTCAGGTCGACCTCAAGACAGGAGGAGGATATTATGTTAGATACCACTCCAGAAGAGATGAGGAAGGCACAGGCTGGGGGATAAAACACTCAAGCCTTGTTTCAGAAAATTGTCAACTTGTCATACAACTCCAGGCAAGGGAGATTTTTACATGAAAAACAAGTTGATGTATAGGAAGACTGGAGCTAGATCCAAAGGTCAGGGACAGCTGGTACTTCCTAAAAGATATAGGGCAGACTTAATAAGGAGCCTACATGTGAAACCAGATGGGGACCATGAGAAGATAGGTACCATCATTCAAAAGGTGGTTCACAATTATTATTGGCCCAAAGCAAGATGGGACATTGAGAATTTTGTAGAAAGGTGTAGCATAGCACACGAGGGAACACCCACAAGTGGGAACATTGATCAGGACCTGGACACGCCACGGGGCAAAATTAGGCCTGATAATAAAAAGAGATATAAATTTGATAAAGTGGACCAAATGGAATGGGAAGCCCCTTTTCACGGACAAGCTTCACTTAACTGTTTTACAATGGCCACTATGCGGAGAGTGCAAAAAGATGTCTTACCCCAGGATAAGCCGAAAATCCCTCAATCGGACTTAAACAAACTGGAGGAAGAGGATGTAGAGAGGAAATCTCTCATCAAGAATCTTAAGTGGGGAGAAAGCCCCAAAAGAAAAATTGGTAGCGGTCGTTTTGTGAATGATAATTCTGGGAGGAAAAATCATCACTATAAAGCTTCGAGTGGAAGAGACCATACCGGTGCATGGACAAATAGGTCCACAAAATTAAAGGTCCATATGTAGCTTTGTTAAGAACGTGGACTGATGAAAAGGCAGAGGAAAACATTACATCTTCATACCAATATGTGAATGAGCTGACCACTCGTTTAAAAACTGGCTGGAAACTTGCCAATGAAAATTTGAAACAAGCCAGGAAGAAACATGCTGCCTATTATAACAGGAAGGCGAAAGACAGAAATTTGGCTGTGGGAGAGAAAGTACTGCTTCTTTTGCCCGGGAGTCAGAATAAGTTACAAATTGGATGGCAGGGTCCATATACAGTTCTAGAGAAGGTGTCTAGAACAAATTATAAGATAGATAAGAAGGGGAAAGAAAAAATCTATCATGTGAATCTCCTGAAGAAATATTTGGAAAGAGAACATCAGGAAGAGACACACTTGTTGACCTTGTCCATCGCCATGGAGATGAAAAAGGAACCACTTTCATCATTTGAATATCCATTACACCCCTGTGAGACAGCAGCACAGGTGAAAATCAGTACACATTTAACGAAAACTCAGAAAGAGAGAGTGCAACAGGTTCTAAATAATCATGCAGAGGTGTTAACAGACCGACCAGGGCATACAAACCTATTGGAATATGATATGAAACTGATAGACCCCACACCTGTCTGTATGAAACCATATTCGATTCCGTTTGCTAAGGAGAAAGCTTTGAAGGAAGAGATAGACTATCTATTGAAGGAAGGAATTATTTCACACAGTGAATCTTCGTATAGTTCCGGTGTTGTACTCTTAAGGAAGCCCTCTGGAGAACATAGACTCTGTATAGATTACAGGAGACTGAATGCTATTACAGAAGGACAGGTGGATCCATTGCCGGATACAAATCAGCTGTTTGCCAGACTAAATAAAGCTAAATATTTCTCAAAAGTGGATCTGAGTAAAGGATACTATCAGATTCCAGTAAAGCCTGAGGTTAGACCATACCTAGCTTTTAGTACATCAGAAGGACACTATGAGTTTAATAGATTGCCATTTGGATTAAAGAATGCGCCTAGTGTCTTCTCTAGAATGATGAGAAAATTGTTGGATGTAAACATTTCGGAGGAACGTAATGAATCCCTGAGTTGCCTCTTTGATTGAGGATATTCCGAATGTTTCATACAGGATAATAAGAAGATTATGGGATCCACTACGAAAACTCTGCTATCACCAGGTATATGTTATCTCCTCATAACGTACATTTTGAGGGAAATATAATGTTCTCTGGACATGTCATTGCGCAGACTCAGAGAAGAGAAATGGTGAATACGGGTTGCGAAGCAGCATTAAGACAAGCACTCACACTTGCGGCTGTTCAGTAACATAACCGAAATATATTATTGGTTGTAGAAGTCTGAGGCAGATTTCATGAGTAGTGCCTACTCTGAATGGACCCAACTACATAAAACCATGATAGCACCACAGCAGAGTAAAGTCAAGTTGACTTACATTTATCTATGTGTATATAGAATAAAGGACTGACATGGGATGTCTGTTTTAAGAGGGGAGGTGTCGTGAAATATTCTAATCCACATATATAAATTATCAGGTAAATATAAAGCCTAACAAATAAATTCTAATAAAGAAAAGAGCAATGGTAAAATAACAGTGCTGTCACAAAGAATGTACTCGAAATCCCCCTTTGTTTTATGCTTCGTCTGCAAATTGTAACGTTTCCACGTTAAATATAAGCCAATGCATAAATACAAGCGTTTCCACAACACATTAAAACGGGTATTGCATTTCTAAGAAAAACATTGAGAGGCACTGCGTAATGACCTAAATTAATCCTAACATTAATTATACTACGTTACCAAAACGAACGAACAGATGGACTCAAATAGAAAGAGAGAGGGAGGGCTGAAAATCAGGAACGCATGCAACACGCGTCGCGCGATACACAATTACTACTATCACGCGTGTAAGGCCACATGCACTAATTTTTTTTTCAGACGGACAGTGATAAATTCACTACCCTTCCCAGAGTTAGGTTTTTTAATCCTGAAAAACTCTTATTAGGAAAGATGACAATAGATGGGTTTACGTTTGAAAACATTACAGTACCCAGACAGCACATCTTCGAAACAGGAGGTAGAAGAAATTGCATATTTTGAACGCAGCCACTTAGCTCTTTTAAATTTGTATATTTGGGTTCCTTAGGGCTTGCTGACAAAGAATATGTAAAACGTTACGCAAATAGTCTAGGAATTGACAAGTTATAGCCAAAATAAAATGATGGTGCTGTCAGACAACACCCAAAATCAGAATCGCTCAGTGGTAGATTTTTTTAAAACCACCATTGTACGGGAAATGGGCCACAAGTTACATTTGAACTGATTGGCTGGAATGATATGTAAGGCTAAACACGATTAGTCGGACTATAAATGCTATCCTTGGTTGTTAGGGGAGACGTAGGAAGGTAAAATTTTTTCAAACACTTGTCGAAACGTGGCTCCATTGGCCAGACTCGCTGATATAATCACTTAGGAGCGTTAGTTCGAGACCACTAGTTCAAATAAGCTTGATAAAGCAACAGTGCGTTGAAGCCAGCTCATATTTTTGCTAAATAAAAGCCTGGAACATAAGCAGATGGGAATTTGTGCCAGTATTTGTGCCAGAATTCATTGCTAGTCAACGTATCTGTGTTTATTTCCATAAATTGTGGTAAGCTTGAAACATTCAGTATCTTTTAATGAAAATTGAATGTGAATTGTTAATTTATGCCTGTATATATGTGTAGTTCAGTAGCGAACATGATGTAAAGCCTATAATGCTCCAGCCTGAACAGAAGGTGTCGGAGGAAAGTAAACCTGCATGGAATGGCCAAACAGTACACTGACACCTAGATTATTGATTAGACAGAAATAATGCTGGAATTGCAGAGGCGTAGTAACCATTAAGGAGGTTAATACTGGTATAAAGTATTTCAGATGAAGCTGACAGTTGGCCTAACGCTCTGAACTCAATGTTTGTGATGTATTGTGCTCAGTGTAGAACTAGAGTATCAATTAGTTATGAAGTAGAAGGTACATCCTTCTTGTTTTCAGGGACCGTGGTCTTATGGTATTGAGCAGCACCTGGTCAGAGCTTTGCTGAATCCAGAGTCGGACAGCATACTCCTTGGTCCATTTAGCTATCAGTGAGGTGTCTCCAGAGCACAGGGGAGAAATCGAGCAGAGGAGTCTTTTCCTGCCGCCATCACGCAAGATAAGCTGATGTGGCCAGCTGGGCTCAACATTATGTACCCCCATCTTAAAATGACATTGTAAAAATAACATTAAGAGGGGAATTAAATTGTTTTAATATCAGGAACTGAGAACATCTCCAATACTAGTTCCAATAAAGACAAACTATTGAAGTCATGATGACAAATACCAACAGAGCTTGAACAAAACCAAACCAGTATTACCTCATATTACTACTACACAACTGACACACATAGGATACTTTTAATAATATATGTCACTACAATATTCATATTAATAAATTCTGTACATATAACTTGTAATTAAAATTGATTGTGATTCCTGGTTCCTTTGTATTTGAATCAGGACACATATTCATTCATGACAGCAATGAATACATATTGTTATTTGAAAAGTTATCAGTGACTCCTTTAAGATATCCTTGTAGAGTGTTTTATGTATGTGAGTGTCACAGTGTTGTCAAGTGTAGTGGAATAAATTAAATTGTTTATCTGTCTGTTGTTGTTTTGACTTACACTTCATCATACACATACCCTAGACATATAACGTAGTCATCACACTATTCCAGAATAATCCTGACTGAGGTATACATATGTGGCAGCAAGTAAGGTTATATATAATACACTACTCTTATTAGATATATATATACCTTCACAGCTGATCTCAGTCAGTACACTAAGTCCCCTATAAATATTTATAACATCCCACTTCACCACACTACCCCTACGAAAGTTCCCAAAATTGGCGGAACCAAAGTTACGAGGGCTGTCAGATCGCCTCCAATTATTTGAAGACGAACCCCTCTAGGATGGATCACCCTGATCCTGTCCGTAATTACGATTACCTTTCTTATCAAAGTTACGTTTATTACCTTGAAACTTAGCCTGAAAATTAGGCCCATATGGTGTCGCAGAAGCCACTGGCAAACCCTCTTTAATCTTAGAATTACCAATTGTTTGTTGTGGGTGTGCAGTGACATACTGGCAACAGTTTTTTCCATCTCTTTTATGTCTTTAGGTTTACGTTCATGAATAAAGGCGAGAAAAGACTCATTAATTGATGACATTACTTTGTCCCTAAGTAACAAGTCCATAAGTGCTTCATATGTGTGTTCAGTCTTAGACAACTCAATCCAGCGATTGAAAGTAAGACGTATCTTTGTGATAAAGTCTGAGAACTCCACCCTAGTTTCTGGTAACATAGTCTTAAAACGAAGACGATAATCATCTTCTTTGAGCGGATACCTCTTTAATAAGGTTTCTCTAACCACTTCATAGTTAGTTTTGTTAGGCTCCTCTATTGCCATAATAGTATTCAATGGTTCACCTGTAAGTATATCCAATAGTTGACCAACATACTTCTCCTTATCTACCTTATGCGCTTCGCATGACAGTTGGAACCTATCAAGATAAAACGTTATGTCGTCCTTTGCAGCATTGAAAGGGGGTAGTTTGACTTTATAAGTATTATGATCTGTCTTACTAGAAGTCGCTTGAGAACTACTCATATTCATCACTTTTGTTTTCTCTATCTCTAAAGCTAAGAGTTTTTCTTCATGTTCTCTTTGTAGCTTTCTGTCCTCAAATTCTCTATCCTGCTGAATTTTCCTCTCTTCAGCCTCTCTTTGATACTTTTTCTCTTCAAGTTCTCTTTCATGCTGAATTTTCCTCTCTTCAGCCTCTCTTTGAAGCTTTTTCTCTTCCAGCCTCTCTTCAGCCTCTCTTTGAAGCTTTTTCTCTTCAAATTCTCTTTCATGCTGAATTCTCCTCTCTTTATCCTGTAGCTTTTTCTCTTCAGCTTGTAGCTTTTTCTCTTCAAGTTCTTTTTGTAGCTTCTGTTGTTGCTGAATTCTTCTATCTTCAGCTTCTCTATCCAGCTACATTTGCATCTTCTTCTCTTCAGCCTTCTGTGCTTTTGCATGTTGAGCCAATGCAAACTCTTCCGATTTCTCACCAGTTTTGCCAAGGGCCAACCCTTGCTGGATGAAGAGAAATCCAATGTAGACATTCTGTCTTATAATTACCTATTAGTACCTGAAATAATAATACACTTATCCCAATCTCAGTGGGAGACAAGTCGTTTGTAAAGACTTTACACAGTTACCCTGTTTATAATTTCACCAAATCACCTCAGTATCTTATGTGCATCATACTAATATCAGTTCATGATTAAATGTATATGTAGACTGTATGTGACAACACTCATCATCATCTCAACCCATAACCCGTCATGGGTCGTAGGGGTGCCATGGTGGAAGCATCAGCAGACAGGGTCCCCCACTGCTCTCTATCCTCAGCAATGCGTACAAGTGTGGAAAAACCGTGCTCTGCCCATTCTTTGATGTTATCAGCCCAGGATTTTCTCTGCCTTCCTCTTCTCCGTTTACCTTCGACTGTTCCCTGGAGGATCGTTTTCGAAAGGGAGTCATGACGAGTTACATGCCCAAACCAGGCAAGCTTTCGACGTTTCACTATTGACAAAAGTGGTTCTTGGTGGCCTGCATATGTGTTTATCTTCTCTCTAACATAGACATTTGTTTTGTGTTCTTTATAGCAAATGCGCAAAATTCTTCTATAACATTTATGCTCGAAAGCCTGAATCCTTCGCTCCGTATCTGCAGTGAGTGTCCAGCCCTCACACCCATACAAGAGAATAGACAATACAAGTGATTTGTATAATTTGATCTTCACAGGAAAACTGATGTTACTTTTCCAGATCACATTCAACCTTGTCATGGCAGCTGAGGCCATCTCAAGTCTTGTCTTGATTTCTTTACTTGATCTTCCATCACTACATATAGTGGACCCGAGATATTTAAAGGTGTTAACTTCCTCTAACGTTTGCCCATTTAGCGTAATGTTGGTCGGAACATGTTTCCTATGGCTATTCACCAATATCTTGCTTTTTTCTATATTAATTTCCATCCCATACGTTCTTGTTACTTTCTCCAGTCTAGAGGTAAGGTCTTGAAGTTCTGATTCTGTTCCAGCTATCAGATCAATATCATCAGCAAAACATAGATTGCACAGAGGTCGGCCTCCAATCGATATGGTTGATTTATAATCGTAGAGAGCCTCCTGCATAATATGTTCTAGATATATATTAAAGAGCACTGGTGACAGGATACATCCCTGGCGAACTCCTACATTTGTTTTGAAAAATTCTCCAATGTCGTTGCTTGCAAAAACAGCACTGCTTGCGTCCTTGTATAGTGCTTCAATTATATCTATGATGTTGGTATCAAAATTAAATTTTCTCATTATTTGCCATAAGCCTTCATGCCAGACTCGATCGAAGGCTTTTGTGAAATCGATGAAGTTATGGTATAAATCATGTTGATGCTGGAGATGTTTTTCGATCAGTAATCTAATATTGAAGATTTGTTCTGAGGTACTACTTTTTGGTCTAAAGCCAGCCTGTTCCTCTGACAAGATTTCTTCTGATTTCTGTTTTATTCTGTTCAAAAGTATCCTTAACATCACCTTACTTGGATGACTAATAAGGCTAATGGCTCTGTAGTTCTTGCACATTTTTAGATTTCCTTTTTTTGGAAGCGGTATTACTAATGACTGCGTCCATTCTTTTGGCCATTTTTTGTACTCCATATCTTCTGGCCCATCATAGCATTTCAGTGGGCAAGAGGTTTGCTTGGCGGTGCCCATCTCCTCTCCAAGTATCCTTGCAGGTACATACAAAAATGTACCTGGAGCAGTAACAATAGCCCTCAATAAATCTGTAATGTTTTGAAACACTGTCCGGTTGACACATCACAAAACCGCCATCTTGGCTACTCGGTACCAACACGATCTCACACCAATTAAACAGAGACAAACATCTTGACAAATGAATACATTCGTAGAGGTCAAATAAACTGAAAAGCAAAACTAAAGAAAATGTTACAAAAAATTGTAGTGATAACTGCGAAATTACACACTAATACAATGACAACACAGTGTATAAACATAAGGGTGTATAGAAATAAACAATAGAAAAGGGAAGGCAGACAAATACAAACAAATTAGAACACAACTAAAGAATGTGAAAAAAATAACGTAAACAACACTAACACATCTCGTCACAACTAATAAAAAATATCGTGTAAGCACCAAAAGTCGCACAAATTTCCACAAATGGGGAAATTAACGATAAGTTCCTTATAGAACACTCCAATAGACCCTCGTTTCTGTGGGATATTCCATTGAAGCCACCAACCCAACCATGCCCGCTGAAATAAACAAAAATAACACACTAATAACACAGATGACACATACAAATAGCATATAATAGCATGTAATGTGTTACAAAGAAGGCTCAGTTACACAATATAACGGCACAGTTACCAAAATAACTCGCCACTTATCTTAAAGTAATTTCCTGGCCCTTTTGTCAACACAGCAGTACAATGTTAGAACTGCAAAAATAGAAGATCCACCGTCGACGGGTACCGAACGACGACAAATGCAGTGGTCTTCAAACGTACAGCTACAAAAATAGTCTCGAAAACCAGTTGAGACTGGATGCTCCAACGTTGACGAGCTTGTAGACTGCAAACCGTAAACAAACAGCTGAGTTGTTTACAAACAGAGCTTGACAGCAAACGACGTGACTTGTTTACACCAAGTAAGCAGACATCGTCCGAAGAACTCTAGTAGCAGCTTATTCGTAGCGCAGTGGTCCATGTAGCAACATTTCTGTAACTGCCGTGGTCCATGTATTGATATTCCTGTGGCAGCTGTGGTCCATGTAGCAATATTTCTGTAGCAGAATCGTAATGATTCTAACGTCAATGTTTATCTGGGTCAACAGTTGCTGACCTATTTAGCACTGTCATGTATGTTTTGATGTAACGCCAGATGTGGGCATGAAAATAGTTTTCGCTGAAAAACCACCACGAATCTGGTCCACCAGATGTAAAGTACTGTTTCGTTGTGATGTGAATGTTAGTAGAATGAGCGTGTCATGTTATCCTGGACAGTACCGAGTTGTAGTGAAGATTTCTTTACCAACGTGAGGCACTGCCAGGGGTACTATAGTCACTCACAGAAAACATGGCACAATAATCATGGAACTCATGCCAGACAAGGCGGTTTAATGGGCTAACACTTCCTCTCCTGAAGAACAAAGGCCGTGACAACGGACCTTTAATGACATCATCATCATCAGGCCGCAGGCAGCGGGCCTCACATATCAAGTACCTTATAGTGTTATATATATATATATAATTGCGAGTATCAATTCCTGCCACTCCCACCGTCTGAATAGCGGGTATTCCAGTAAATACTCTCCTCTAGGCTTCCAAGGTACAAAAGACCACTTAGTCTTGGTTCCCGTTCTCAAGAACCCAAGATGGGGCTCTATATCATAAGTCAGCCATGAGCTCTGCTCACCATGGCTTCTCAAGGTAATCGAAATGTACTAAAATGTCTTCATTACCTCATTCAGAATCCTTTATCACACAAAAACACTACACTGCCATTCCTGGCATACATAATTCACTTGGGGAAGGAAAGATGACATCCCAGTCATACAAACAACTTCCAGATCCCCGAAAAGATGGCTAGGAAAACTTATCGGACCTCTCTCCGATCACAACGCCCAGGGTACACTCAACAAGACGGAAGTTTCTCGGTCTCGCGCCCAAAACCTGCGCATGCCCAGAAAGGCACAGACCTGAGCGAAACTTAAGACAAGATGAACAGTCAACATAAGACAAGGGAAGATAACCAGGAATCGAACCTGTCACTAACGTAAATCCCCAGTTCCCTTTTCTTAGCCTGTCAAAATAATTAACAGGTTGATGTCTTTAAATATATATATGCAAAATAGACAGCAACAGCAAGCTTACCAAAGCTGCGTTTGAAATTATAAGGCTTTGTCGCCATTTTTCAAAAACTGTAGTTGAAGCAAGGTGCGTTGAGAGCAGCACTGCTGTAGACCATATATATCTCAGCAGTCTGAACAGGGCAGAAGGAACGAATGTGTAATTCTATTGCCAGTCAACGTATAACTTGTGTGTTTTTCATTGAAACTTGTGGTAAGATGACTATTAATTATCTTTTATTTAAAATACATGTGAATGTGAGAAATGTTAGATGAAAAGCCATCATGATTAGTCAGTACATAGGTCCCCAGCAACCACTGTCAGGGCCTATAAGGTATCCATTGTATATAAGCTACCAGAGAGAGGTAGATACCAAAGAACATGCAGGGGGCATCATGAATCATATTACCCATCCTATTTTATAGAAAAAGATCAGTGCAAATGGCAGAGGCGTAACAGCCATTAGGGAAAAGATGAGAATCTGGTATGAGTTGTTTCATCAGAGTAGAGTAGAGGAGCAGGGTTGGTCAGAGAAGAACTGACCATGTTCTTTTGTTGAATTATGTTATTATTTGTGGAATTGAAGTGATGTTGAGACAGGCACATAATTTGCATTTGCAGGGGTTGTGCTGGCACTGGTCTGGTGTCAGTAGATCTTCTGATTAAGAAAGTCTACACTACTGTGAGACGTCCCTGGGTCTATTTCTATACTCAAACATTTGAAAGACCAGAGGAGACTGTGGCTTGTGGCCGAATCTACTACAACTGCTGGGATTCCTGGGTTCAGATAAGTCCCACTATCTGGCCTGGGACAACTTATCATAATAAACTTTGGACAGATCTCCATTATAATAAATACAGTTCCATCAAAAGTGCCTAAAATAAACAGTGAGATGATTAACAAAAGAACACTGGAATGAGGATAAATTCCAAACCTGTCTCCTAATACCAGAAGTTATCATAGATTAAGAAATAATATTTGAAAATTTCCTTTGTAACAATGTTCTTTGGACACATGGTCCTATTTATGTAAATATATTTATATTTGTATATATATATATATATATATATATCTATATATATACATAAATATATATATATATATATATATATATATATATATATATATATATATATATATATATATATATTTATATTTGTATATATATATATATATATATATATCTATATTGTGATTCAACTGAGTTGTGGTCCTGACCAAAATAATTTTAGGTTCAGGACAAATAAATTTGAAAAAAGAAATTCAAAACCATAAAATTTACTCACTGGTGTTAGTCAAGTTCCTAATAGCATTTAATATCTGTATGTGTATATGTTTGTATTGAATTCTTATAGCATCACTCTTACATTACCCTACACACTGTACGTAGCTTTCAGTCACGCTAGTCAAGAAAGAATATAACTTAGAGTGAGATCGTAAGGTGGTAACAAGAAAGGTACTCTGTAACACAGTTGTTCATTGTTTACCTCAGGGACCTTCACAGTTGACCTCACTCAAGTACAACTATATGCACACCATTCTTTTTAACATCTAAACCCACCACAAGTGTCATTTTATTTACTAATTTGTATTCAATTTAATTAACTATTGTCTTTTGCAGTTTCTGATTTTTATTTATATTAGTATTTGTCAATTTTATTTACTTTTTTGTATTGTTTATAGATAACTATTGTCCTTTACGCTTGGTTTTAATTTGTATTAGTATTTGTTCATTTTGAGTTGTTGCCCTTTTTTTTTTTTTGTTGTTGTCTTTCCTTGTCCTTTGAGTAGTTAGCTTTTTGTTAATGCTTTGTTAGTTCTTGCTGCTTAATTTCTATTTAGTTGGATGTTTTTCCTGAAGTACTAACCTTATATGTTTTCCTTTTTTTATGTATATATCTTTTAAGTATTGATTGGGCATCTCTTGGGGCATCTATACTTAAAACCTTATCCCCTGTTAAGTCTATATTGTGATTTCTATAGTAAGTTTTTAATTCAAGCCTTTGTTGTTCATACTTTTTACAGTGGATCAGGTAGTGGTCTATGTCATTCTCTTCCTGACATTCTTGGCAGTGGGGTTCTTCTGCCATAAAGTATGCTGCACCGAGACGGAGACGCCACAGTTTTTTGTTTGATGGTATCTTTAATACTTCTCTGACCTGGCACGTCCTTGTTGGTTCTTTCAGCAGTTTGAACGCGTGTCTGCCTTTTCTACTTTTCTTCCATGTTGTCTTCCATTCCTCGTTTATAACTATCTTCACTTGGCTCTTGATCTCCGACCTTCCTAGTCCTGCTTTTATATTGTTTTTACTTGTTCTTCCATTCTTGGCGTTCTGGTCTGCCAACTCGTTGCCAGCAATACCCATGTGTGCTGGAACCCACACTAGCCTCACACTACATCCTATGTGCCCTAGTGATGTATTAATTGCTAGAATTTCTTCCTTTATGTCTGGCCGGCTACATTTACCTGGGTGTTCTAGTGCTTGTAGTGATGATAGTGAGTCTGTAGATATCGTAACAGCTTCTGGTGGGTTATCTTCGATTATTTCTAAACTTTTAAAAATTTCTACCATCTCTGCGGTATAAATCGAAGCCCCTTCTGTTACACTGTAGCTCTTTTTTATTCCCCATTGTGGTATTACAACTCCGGCACCTAGTTGACCACTAAGACCCTTGGATCCATCAGTGTATACGGCCAGACTTTGTTTAGTTAGTTGATCTATGAACTTTCTACTCATCATTTTGGCTTCCTTATCTTCTATGTTTTGTTTGATCTTTTCAGTAAGTGAGTAGTCTATGATTGGTGTTTTTAGTTCCCAGGGTGGTATTTTGCTTCTGTATTTATTACTATTTTCAATTGTGTTTGATAGTTCTTTGAACTGAGTTAGGTCTTCTATCGTTCTCCACCCTGTTGGATATCTATCTTTATTTAAGGGGACGTCCCATACACTTGGTTGGTTTTTGACAAATGCTTTATGTGCTGGGTGGGTCACTTCTTGTGCTACTTTACTCCAACAATTTATTCTCAGTTCTTTCCGTCTTAGATCAAGTGGAGGTATGCCAAGAGCTACTTCTAGCGCTTCTACTGGTGTCGATATAAATGCATCTGTAATGGTTCTCGAGGCTGCATTTTGAATCCTGTCCAGTTTTGCTTTGTTAGAAGCTGCAGCTGAGTCATAGACTGTGCTGGCATAATCCAGTTTTCCCCCGATGAAAGACTTGTAGAACATAAGCATTATTTTATTGCTGCCCCCCATCCATTACCTTTAACCAGCGTTGCCACTCAAGTTCTAGAGATAAACCCAGCTGTTCTTTTTTTAAAAAAAACCAGAAATACCCAGATTATTTTATGCCTCAAATACACGGGATAGACGATGCTTACATAATCTTTTATGTGCATCTTTATCACAAATAATCTGTGTGCTACCAATTTTTATGTATTTCTTCATTTTTTTTTTTTTTTATTACCAAAAATTCACAATTAAATAAAAATGATTTTAATAACACCCCAATATATGAACTCTTGAAAATGAGATATTTTAACAGTAATATACTTACATTAGTTACATTAACAAAATGTTCCTCAAATTAAATATAAAATGTTAGTTTTAACTTGTTACTGTTGAAAAATGTCACTTGTCAGAGACTCGGCATCCATGTCGACAACTCCTTCGTCAAGATCATATGCATGAATTGACAACGTGGAATCTTGATTGTGAAGTTCCAAAATCGTTGCATATCTCTGCCGACAACGTCCTTCACGCACATCTTCAACCACGCTTTTACTAGGATTAAACTTATGACAAACTCCATCTTTGGCAACTGCTTGCTTGGCTAGTATTCGATTGGAAACTGTTTCACACAAAAGCTTGTTGGTTTGTTTAGTTTTAACTACGTTAACCTTCGAAAACACTATTTCGACGCATGCATGGGAGTGAGGTAGTGCCATAAGCGTGCACATGAGGTCAGCCAAAACATCAAATTTCTTCTGGTTATTAGCATCTGTTACTTGTTGCAGTCCTAGTCAGAATGCGGGCGGATCCTCATCCACTAGATGTCCAAGATCTTTTCGGTACAATGCCAGTTCTCGCCATTGATCAGACAGACGATCAAGGCTCTCTTCTGAAACAACTGTTGGGAACTGCGCTGATAATGGAATGACAGAAGGTTTGTTGATATCGAGAGCTTGCTTTGGATGCAACAGCTGCATTTGCGCCAGAACACTGTTTTGTTCAAGTGGGAACCTGCGTCGTATTTGAGTACAAAGTTCAATCAGGTATGCCAATGCATCTTTGCAAAACTGGACTTCTTTATCTTGTAACGGTTGTCGCATTAACTGCGCTTCACATCGTCCACCCAGCTAAATGTAATTCAGTTTCTTGTGCACCTGCACATCCGAAGGATCAATGTCGGCAATAGTGCGATGCTCATGCTGCAATACTTCCTGCCTAATAAACATACTGAGAAGAAAACGATACTCTCTTGTTACACTCGTGTACACTTTGTGAAGACGGAAGTTCTCGGACTGGAATTCCATGTTCATGACGTTAACTTTACCCAGTATGTAGCCGACAAATAGAAGCATGTGCTTCGTGCCAACAGTGTTCATCGTCTGCAGGATTAGCCCCGCACCGTCGATGTTGTCACTGAAGCTTCGGATTGGAAATACAAGTGCAGAGCATCCCATTGCTCAAGGATCCTCTCAATGACTTCTTCACGGGACAGCCAGCGTGTTTACACAGCTTCAACACTTTATGTTTTGGGGCCTGAATTACATCTTGTATTAACTGGAACTGGAGATTTCTTTTACTACTACGCGAAAAATAGAAGCAGACATTCTTTATGAAAATTTCAAGCCAAGATGGTTGGTGGTTGCTGGCAGCATTTGCACAAAGTGCAAATGAATGACAAACACAGCCGATAACAAAGGCATGTGGAATCTCTTTCTTCAGATGTGCCTGTAAACCACTTGCAGTCCCCATCATAGTGGCACAGTTGTCTGCAGCAAAACCAATGACGTTACTAAGCGGGATTTCATGCGTGCTCAACAATTTTTTAACAGCTGTAAACATGCCAAGACGAGTCCCATCCTCCACCTCAATGAGGTCTAACAGTGAATCAACTACTTTTTCTGTTTTTGTGTCACAGAATCGCACAACGACTGCCAACATCTGGTTCGTAGAAATATCAGTACTCTCATCAACGATTATAGAAAATTTCTGATTTCTGCAAATGTTTATAACTTCAAGCCGCACAAAATGAGCAATGCCGTACTGCATCACATAGGCAGCCTTGGTGCGCTTCCGTGACATTTTTTGAGCAATTGTGCTATCTGGAAATATCTGCTTGCAACATTTAATCAAATGATCAGCTTGCGAAAACGGAGTATTATGTTCTGCCATGAAAGCCGACAACACTATCTCCGCTTTAGCAATTTTGTCTTGGAGACAGGGCTCTTTTGGTTTGATGAAAAATGTGTTAATGTTCAGAGTTTTGCTTTTGGCTTCGAAGTTTTTCATGTGCTTCTGTGTGCTTTTATGTGTCAATGTCGTGGAATATTCTAATCCACATATATAAATTATCAGGTAAATATAAAGCCTAACAAATACATTTAATAAAGAAAAGAGAAATGGTAAAAGAACAGTGCTGTCACAATGACTGTACTCGAAATCCCCTTGTTTTCTACTTCGTCTGCAAATTGTAACGCTTTCACGTTGATAGTAAAAGCCTACTGTGTCGCTGCACGCTTTCTTCAATGAAACGTGTACTGTATTTCTTGGAAAAACCTTGAGATACGCAAGCTGATCAATGACCTAGATTTAATATTTCATTCATCCCATACACGGCGTAACTAAAAAGACAGATAAAGCAGGAGAGAGAGAGGGGCGAATGAAGGCAGGAAGCATGCAATACTAAACACGCGTCGCGCGATACACAATTGCTGCCGTCACGCGTGTAAGGCCACATGCACTAACTTTTTTTCAGACGGACAGTGATAAAAACAATAACCTTCCCAGAGTTAGGTTTTAAAAAACCTGGAAAACGCTTATTAGGAAAGATGACATTAGATGGGTTTACGTTTGAAAACATGACAGTACCCAGACACCACATGGGGATGGAAGTGAACAGGAGGTGGTAGAAAATACATATTTTGAACGCAGCCACTTAGCTCTTTTAAATTTGTATATTTGGGTTCCTTAGGGCTTGCTGACAAAGATTATGTAAAACGTTACGCAAATAGTCTAGGAATTACCAAGTTATGGCCAAAATAAAATAGTGGGGGTGCCTGACAGCATGAAATCATTTCTGCTCATAAAATTTTTTTATAACGTGTTTGAAAAAACATTACGTTACGGAAATAGCCTACCATGTTAACTCCTATTTGATTGGAGCGCAACAAATGTAAGACTAAACACGATCGGTCGGGCTATAAATACTATCTTGTGTTGTCAGGGGAAACGTGAAAAGGTGTACTTTTTTGAAAAGATGTGTAGACATGGTTTGATTGGGTAGAGCTGCGAATATACTCAATTCAGAGCGTCTGTTCATTGCCACATCTTGTAATAAACCTACTAAGAAGCAGTGCGTTGAGCACCAGTGTATATTTTTATAAAATAAAGCCTGAGACATCGGCAGATCGGAGTTGTGCTATGTTCATTGCCAGTCAACGAAACTGTTTATTATTTCTATGAATTGTGGTAAGCTTGAAATATTCAATATCTTTTAATGAAAATTGAATGTAAATTGATAATTTATGTCTGTATATATGTGTAGTTCAGTAGCAAACATGATGTAAAGCCTATAATGCTCCAGCCTGAACAGAAGGTGTCGGAGGAAAGTAAAACTGCATGGAATGGCCAAACAGTACACTGACATCTAGATGATTGACTAGAAAGAAATAATGCTGGAATTGCAGAGGCGTAGTAACCATTAGGGAGGGAAATACTGGTATAAAGTATTTCAGATGAAGCTGACAGTTGGCCTAACGCTCTGAACTCAATGTTTGTGATGTATTGTGCTCAGTGTAGAAAGAGAGTATAAATTAGTTATGACGTAGAAGGTACATCCTTCTTGTTTCAGGGACCGTGGTCTTAAAGTTATTGAGCAGCACCTGGTCAGAGCTTTGCTGAAGCCAGAGGTGGACAGCATACTCCTTGGTCCATATAGCAACCAGTGGGGTGGCTCCAGAACTCATTAAAGTAATCGAGCAGAGGAGTCTTTTACTGCAGTCATCACGAAAGATAAGAGAGTGTGGCCATGGAGCTCAACATTATGTACCCCCATCTTAAAATGACACTGTAAAATAAAATTAAGAGGGGAATTTAATTGTTTTAATGCCAGGAACTGAGAACATCTCCAATACTAGTTTCAACAAAGACAAACTATTGAAGTCATGATGACAAATACCAACAGAGCTTGAACAAAACAAAACCAGTATTACCTCATATTACCACTACACAACTGACACACATAGGATACTATTAATAATATATGTCACTACAAGATTCATATTGATAAATTCTGTACATATAACTTGTAATTAAAATTGATTGTGATTCCTGGTTCCCTTTGTATTTATATCAGGACACATATACATTCATGACAGCACTGAATACATATTGTTATTTGAAAAGTTATCAGTGACTCCTTTAAGATATCCTCGTAGAGTGTTTTATGTATGTGAGTGTCATAGTGTTGTCAAGTGTGGTGGAATAAATTAAATTGTTTATCTGTCTGTTGTTGTTATGACTTACACTTCATCATACACATACCCTAGACATATAACGTAGTCATCACACTATTCCAGAATAATTCTGACTGAGATATACATATATGGCAGCAAGTAAGGTTATCTATAATACACTACTCTTATTAGATATAGATACCTTCACAGCTGATCTCAGTCAGTACACTAAGTCCCCTATAAATATTTATAACATCCCACTTCACCACAGTCAATAAAGCTGTTTTGTTGGCATTAGTTAATGTAGATGAACAGACCGTACAAATCGCAGCATAGCGATTACCAGAGTCCGGCTTTATCCAATCCTTCAGTTCGCTGTCTGTTAGCCATTCCGCACAAAAAGCCTGCTGATACCATGGCTTCATTTTTTTACGCGGTGGCGTGTGTGTCGTCATGCTACCACAACTACCTAGCGTACCTTCATCATCGCTCATTTTATAATCTTATAATAACAACAACAACAAAACAATATGGTGTTTATCTGCTTAAGTCTAAAATGTAAAAAGAAGACTTTATAAAACATCGCAAAAATGACTGAGTATTGCAGATGACAGCCATTAACAGAATAACAGTAAATAGATAGCTGATGTAAACGAGTCAAAAAAAGAACGTCATTGATGTGGTTAAAAACAAGAATTAAATTTAAGGGGAATAAAAAATATATAGCACATAATATTTTAAATTTAATTATAATATACATATAATGTATAATGCTCAGTGCACAGAATATGTTGTTCGTCCATCACGGGTGATGAAGACCACTCTGTTCATCCAATTATTAGGAATATGTTAGGATAGTCTATGAGTACTAAGGTGACTGATGAGCCCGATGCGGGCCTGGAAAGATCTCGGACAGTGTGGGCAGGGAATGTTTGCATCATGTGAAGGTTTTATTACACGGTCTTTTCTAGCTTGTCTCCGCTGTTCCGCTGCTGCTCTTCTGGATGATTCGCATGCCACTGCACCTTTACGAAGAGATGTGCGCCAGGCAGTTCGGTCTTGCGCAGCAGCTTCCCATGTGTCAGGGTTTATGTCAAAGGTTTTTAATGAAGTCTTAAGCGCACAGAATATACATACATTGTAAATGCCAATTGTCAAATATACCCAGATTAATGCAGATTTTGTAAAAAATTACCCAGATACCCAGACGGAAGCCCAAAAACCCAGATCTAGTAAGAAATACCCAGCTATGGCATCACTGCCTTTAACAATCCTTAGTATGTTTAGGGGTCCCCTACAGCTTTCTACCAAATTGTCTATATGTTTGTTATTATTTAGTTGTTTATCTAAAGTTCACTGTCGAGCCTGGTTCTGTTTCGATAATAATCGCTTGTTTTACGATAGTGACTTGTTAATTCTCTGATCAACCCTCCTATCCAACCGACCGATTCGGAGAACAAGCTGAATACATTCGAGAACAAATGTCTTAGAAAACTCATGAACATCAGTTGGAAAGAATTCAAGACTAATCGACAAATAAGAGAAGACTCTAGGCAGAAATATGTCTCCAACTATATAAGGAAAAGACGATGGTCATATATCAGTCATGTCCTACGAATGCAAAACAACAGAATACCACTACAGGCGCTCACTTGGGTTCCTGAGGGTAAGAGGAAAAAAGGAAGACCAAAAGAAACACTCAGAAGAACAATAATAAGAGAAGGAAGAACGTTGGGATTAAACAATGTGCAAGAGCTAAGAGGAGTGGCGTCACAACGTACAACCTGGAGAGTACTGGTTTCTGCCTTATGCGCCGTGTTTGGTGCTTAAAGAATTTATTATTATTATTATTATTATTATTCTTATCTAAAGTTAAGCCCAGAAATTGTTGTTGAATTGCCATCGCGAGTGTAAAAGTTGATAAAATTGTAACTATCGATAGTTTCAAGGCGCGTTTTAATGTTAATACAACTTAAATTATAGAGTTTAATGTAAACACAGTTTTCCAAATATTTTTAAATTCAGATAAAAGATCCAAAAGTAATACCTATATTACATTTTAAAAATATACAATATGGAGAAAGCATTGCAAATTGTGACATAATTGCATATATTTAATAATATTATTATAACAATGTAATTGCTTCCCTTAAACAGCAGCTGAGTTAAAGATTACATCCCTGGAATAAAATGAAGCAAAATTAATTTTGTTTTTGTTTTTCACAAGAGGTGCGAATAACAATTATTCTTTTGAAAACGTTACAAATATTTGAAGTAACTTCGTTCAGAATCAACAAAAAGACATGGAGAATTGAACTGGAGAAAGGAATGAATGCGACGAGGAAGACATTGAAAGGGTTTGAGCAGATGGCACGGGACGGGAAAATTTGCCATGAGTTTTTTGAAAGCCTATGCTCCCTGGGGAGGTGAGAGGTCATGAATGACAGTAATGAAGCAATAATGACGTCACTAACAATGGTAGAGTTATTGGTGAAAGTAATAGTAAAGCGTACGATTGGTTAAGCGGTTAGATCTTCAGGGATTGAAAACATGGTAGCATCTCGCTCTGGTCTACCGTACTGTAAAAGTGTACCGGACCCTGCTGTTTAGTTAAGGAAGGCAATGGCAGCTAGGCAGAACACTGATGACCCCACCTCATAAAAAAATATGGTCCTAGTATGGTGAAGTCTCTAAGACGTCACTTACTTACGGCAGTATGTCTATGGGACATTACCGCTACTACTACTACTAATACTGCTACCACTACTACTACTATTACCACTACTACTACTATTACCACTACTACTACTATTACCACTACTACTACTATTACTACTACTACTACTATTACCACTACTACTACCACTACTGTTACTACAACAACTACTACTATTACCACTACTACTACTACTACCACTACTGCTACTACAACAACTACTACTACTGCTACTACAACAACTACTACTATTACTACTACTACTGATAATATTAATACTACTGCCACCACCTTTATTCGTTTTATCACATTATACTACTACCATTACTAGTACTACCACTACTACTACTACGATTACGTTACTAGTACTATCACTAGTAATACTACACAAGAGTGGTGACTACTACTGTAACTAGCACCACCACCACTACCACTAATGCTATCACTATCATCGCTACTGCTATTCATAGCACAACCTCACCCACTGCTACTATTACTATTACTAGCACCACAATTACTATTACTAGCACCACCATTATTTGAAATAATAGCCCTACTACTACAACAACAAATATCACCACTATTATTACAACCGCTACTAGCACAACCACCACACATATTTGTATAACTATTACTAAAAAGATAGTCCAATAAAGATATTGCCGTATAGGAGTGAAGTGTTAGAGACTTCATCATACTAGGTCCAGCTTTTTTATAACTTGGGGTAACCACGTCTCTTCCTCGCTGCCTTTGCCTTCCCTTACTCGAGAGCAGAATCCAAACCCCTTTCTAGCTTGGTAGACTGGAGCGTGACGTTACCATGTATTGAGCTTGTTAACTTCGCAGCAAAAATATTTTTTCCTCTCAAGTTTCACTTATTCTCTCATACATGCTCCCACTCACGCACAAACACATATGCTCACGTATAAAGACATATGCACAATTGCGATTTCATGCCTAGTATTTTTTTTAATTCACAACTTCTCTGGTCCACTTTTTAGTCCACCACTCCACTCAGTCACTGTGTGTAAAACATTATTAATCGCGTCTTTCTTCCCTCCTAAAAAAAAAAAAAAATGGTCGAAGATAACCAATCCACTTTTTATTTTGATATACTTCAGTGACTGGCTACCGGAAGTCAGGAAGCACCTGACCACTGAGAACTGAACCTCCTACGAGATAAGTGATTGCGATAGCGACCTGGGTCACTTCAAATATAGCCCTCGACCTAAGTTCTTCAGTCGGCTTGCGTCAAACACATCTTCTGGTGACGTATAGAGCAGGTACGCGCAAGAATGAATGAATGCCATGCATATGACGTACTTAAGTTTTCCTTCTACTTATAGCATTAAGCGGCTTGGGGGGGTGGGGGGGGGGGGGGGGGGGGGGGTGGGAGGGGGGGGGGGGGGGGGGGAGGGGGTGGGGGGGGGGGGGGGGGGGGGGGGGGGGGGGGGGGGGGGGGGGAGAGGGGTGGGGGGGAGGAGGAATAATTTTAAGTCTTTGCTTTGGTTAAGGTGATAATTTGATTTTGAAAGACTTATGTAACATTGTTTATTGATTTTTCTCCCAGGCGTTCGTTTAGCTCTTTTTCAGATCTGCTCTTGACAGTATGCAAAAGTAAAGTTGTTTAACTAGGGCTGCTGAGCTTCTCACTCTTTTGCTGCAAAGACCAAGTTGAAGACTCCTTGGAATTATCTACACTGTAGATCTACACGTTTCTTGCGGCTTTTCTGCTATTCCTAAATGTGTTGAGATGAAGTCATGAGCTCCACTTTCTCCAGCCTGGCTAGCACTTAAAGGATCATCATAACAGGCCCAAACTTGAAGGAAGAAGCGCGTGACATACTGTGCATTCCCCGCCATCCAACGGGGGCTCTCCAAATATGCAGAGCTAAAATTCTATGCTCTGGTTCTGGATTCTCCCACGGAGTTGTCACTTCCTACAAAGAACCACACTTCAGCTCCCCCTGCTCATCAATGGACCATGCTGAGATCCTCCTACGTGCAGCGAACCAGATTAAAAGACAGAATTACGTCTGGGGCTCAAGGGATTACTCCTATCTTAGTGTGCAATGCTGGGTTCTCAATATGTTTCACAACAGGGGAATCTCTGGAACTGTGTGGATGATTTCAATAGTCACTGAGGGTGTAATTAGCCTCACAGGCAGGTTCCCTGCCACATTTAAATGTTGTAGCATTGTGCTTAGCTGGTTGTCATATAAGGATGGTTTGGTTTGGTTTTTTAAGGATCATGTTCATTGTACACGGACAATTCCATCAGTGCTCCGATCTCCTCCCGCGGATCACACAAGGAGGATCTCAGCACAGTGCCCGAAATCCATAGCACCGGCGAGGATCCCAATGTGTGTCTACAGGAATCACGCATTCTATAAATATTTTTGTCGTGGGTCGGTTTCCTAAACTTTAGTACTGCTTGGTAAGGAAAGGCATTCCAGTGCCTCTGATCCATGCTATGACTTGCAGAAATTATGTGAGGACGGCGAACCATAAGTTAGAAGAGTTTAGGAGTGGTGTAAGATAGGGTGATATTCTGTCACTTATCTTTTCATACTCTCATGGACGATGTCACCAAAGCATATAAGGAGAGGACAAGAAACTATTCAATTAGATACTGGAAGATGAGGTCGTTTTATATTTCAGAGCTAACATTTGCAGACGATGTTGCCATGATTGATAAATCCAACCTGCAAGTCTGGAATGAAGAGTTGGAGAAGAGAGGGATGATCATGAGCAGCTCCAAAACAAAAACAATGTTGATATCACGAGAAGAAAGGAGGCATCAGACTATGCTGGAATAACAGATTCTGGAGCAGATCAACCACTTTAAATACTTGGGAGCTGTCATTGACTGGAGGGGAGGCATAAAAAAAAAGTTGGCTACCCGAAGAGCAGTCTTGATCTATGGATGCGAGTAATGGGCAATTACTACATCCCACAAAAGCCAGCTCCAAACCTCAGTAATGAGGTATCTGAGAAAGTTGGTTGAAGCAACAAGAAAAGACATGGTCAGCAACCGGATGATACGTCAAGGCCTCAAAAACCCAGCTCCTGCAGACCCAAGTAAAACAGTCCCAACTACAATGGTTTGGCCATGTCTGCAGAATGGGAGAAGATCGACTACAACAACAAAGTTGGGAAACTAAGAGCCAGGAATTCAGACCTCCATGACGACCAGAGACCGCTGGGAGGACAGCATCAGACAGTCTCTGAAGGACCGAGGATTAGATTGGAACCAAGCCAGGAGGAAGACAGCCAATAGGATAATATGGCGCTCTCTCTGGTACACCTCTACACCCCAGGGTATAAAAGAAACGACTAAGTAAGTAAGTAAGTCGCATTTCCTACTTCTTTAAATTTTGCCAGGGCAGCGGCCATATGGCCTGCTCTGTACGATTTCCAACCGCCGAGAGATTTTTGACGCGCGCAACTTGCACCCAGGAGATCAGGGGGGGGGGGGGGGGGGGGGGGGAGGGGGGGGAGGAGTATAACATCATTAGGAACCACTGGTTGCTGAAAAAAAAAATCCCATCGATTATATTCCCTGTAATGGGGAGTGAACCTGTTACCCTTAGAATTAGAGGTGGACATCATACCTCTTACCCCTCCGACCCCCGTATAAGGATGACTCCAGATATGCCTCCATGCATAGTAAAGGAGTTAATACGATATACAATTGAAGACGGAGTTAACAGTGCATCAATAAAAGGATTACTGTTTTCTCAGAGATGTCTTAAGAAGCGACTAATGTGAGATTGTGAGACCAAAATACACATGGAGAAGAGAACAGGAGACAAAAGCGAAAATAATGAGGAAGACATGGAAAGAACTTGAGCTGATAGCACGTGACAGTAGGATTTGGCTTATGAACATGTTGTTGAAGCGTGGGGAGCTACAGGGTATTTATTGGTTGATTGCATGTGAGATTGCGCATGCGTCTGACAGCCTCATCGTGTAACACCATTTGTTACAGAAGTCACCGTTGAAAGACTATATGATGTTGTGCAGGCTTCCTGAAAGGGACCATAAGTAAGTATTGGTTCCATACTCCATAACAGGTTTGTGGAATAGGCAAAACTATTTTCAAGCTCCGGACTCCTGAAATGTTAGAAGTCCGACTACGGTTTTTTACTAGTCACGCGGCATAAATTTCCGAGTCACAGTCCGAACAATTTTTACCGAAAGTCTTCTTCTTCGTTCGTCCTGAAAAGGACGTTGGTTGCGTTGTGTCCATTTACAGCGAAGCTGCGATATTTGCTCCTTTCGGCCGACACATCCGACTTCAGCACAGCATTTTTGGGACCGGGTTAGCCTTCCCTCTTCGATCCCTACTCACTCAGCCAGACTGCAGTGATGCAGCCTGTTTCCAGGACCACCACTTGGAGGTGGAGTAGGGTTTTGGTCAGCTCTGCTTCACTGACCCTGACGCAAGCAGTCTAGCTATGGGTCGCTGACTGCAGTCTTCACTGTTGACGCGTCTTAGCTCCCTTACCGAATTTGACTCCACTAAAAAACGATCGACTCCACGACTCCGACTGACACCACAGTGTCGTAGATTTTTTTGATAGGAGAATTAAGACTTGGGTTGGTCCCTTCTGAATAGGTTGGAATGAGTGATAGTCACAGTGTAAGATAGAAATACAAAATAGATTTCCACGAGTGAGGTGGTAGAATAGTGATAGAGGCTGTCTCTGAGAGCGGGAAATCTTCTCTCTCTCTCTCACCTATATTCTACGACAGATCTAAAGTAGTCAGACAGTCTAACACTTATACATTAAATATATATATATCCACTCACGTGCACGCACATTCAAGTGACGACAGGTTGACACACAGACGTGGGAAACTATAACAAATGATTATATAAATAATTAGAACGAGCTGACCAACATGCTGATTAATTTATTGTTAAGTTTATTTATCATTGTAAACTTACGTCACAACATGTAAAATTACATCAAAAGGCATATACACAAAGTCATAAACAAGTCAAGGAATGTGTCGTGTGGTGAGTACTGGGGCAACTACAACAGTAGTTTTTGCCAGGAATAGTCTATGAGATATAGATATAAGGTCTCTAGAAATTGGCTCGTTAAGAAATAATAAAGACCTATTCGAGATAGGGACAAGAAGACAGGAATGCGAATGCTTTCCACTAGACAGTGTTTTCTAATGAATTATGGAAAGAGTTCTGTTTCCCCACGACCTTAGCTTCTGCCCTTAGATCCCGTAAAGAAAAAGCCCCCAACCTCATCTGAGTAGAGAAAGGTTCCTATAGGTGAATATGTAACACCGACAGCACGAGTGATACATTAACAAACTCTTGATAATGATCAACCGATCGTTGGGTTTATTAAAGAAATATCCACACATATAGGGTTAGTAATGGTTAGAACGTGATGATGGTGAAAGACGATTCACACAAAACACACAGATGAGATAATAAAATTACAGTTAATTAAGTAATAGTTAATTAAGAATGAACTGGTGTAAAGTGAAATGATGATGTGATATGATACGTGTTACCAAAATGGTGAGTACTCTACACAGTCCATGTGTCTCTAAATGCTTCTCCTAGATATGAGGATTCACGTGTATGCATAAAATGTCCCAAGTTGTTATACGTTATGTCGAGTGGGGTATCTCTAAGCGGAGGACGTTCTGATGAATACTGTTGTCGTACGGAGAACGCTGCCGAGATATCTATGTATATTCCTTCACTATTTGAGTATATCTCTGTAGTGTTGATCAACAGTTAATAGCTGTCATATGAACAAAAAGTCTGTTGTCTAATCTCCCGACGGTACTGGTCAGACTGGATATTGTCGTGGTTGAGTTAGAGTGTAGAGTATTTGTCGAGTTGGACAACTGTAGTGAAATCGACAAGGGATAGTGGACTGACAGAGTTATAGATTACACTTTAGATAAGGTGTAAATAGGAGATGGACTTGAGACAACCTGGAAAAAGATTTACCAAAATGATCTCTCTCTCCAAGCCTCAACTCACTTATGTCTGTCTAAGCACCTCCTGCTCTCTCTCTTTTCTCTTATCATACATAGAGATTATAGTAAAGAGCTAAAAATACAAATATGGATGGAAAGAGTCGTGAACAGCGCATTAATAAATGTGTAAAATTTATTAAAGAAGAAAAGCATGAAAATAATGCATATCATCACAACAACATAAAATTTCATCAATAATCAAATATTCATCAATAATCATATACACCAACAACCACACACACAGATCACCATTCATAAAACCTGTAGAACACAAAGAGATAAATAATCGAGTGACAGTCCTTCGGTTTTCGGGGACCAGCTGAAGTAACTCCAGTAAGTGGTGTTTTCGTATATATCCTCCATCGGTGATGGAATTAACCTGAATAACATCACTGTATAGGCGCTATCGTTGGTGACCCCACTACTGGCGCGAGTTGGGCTGGGGGACGCTGTTTATCTCCTGCTAACGTGCGAGGTTTTAAGTATCCAGGAAATACACCAGAAGAAGTCACTTGAGGACAAAGAGACCCAGGCGCGCTTATCCGGCGCAAGGCTCCGCTTGGCTGTGAATCCTGTTTAAACTGGTTTGGCTGTGGTTTGCTGAGTGCCCCGTTTAGGCACAAAAAAGGCGGGTGAGATGGAATTCTGCTATAGGCATGCTGGGCGGGTTTGATATTCTGGAAGCCGCAATGCTCTGGCTGGTAATCCAATAGGCGAGTAGAGAACTACTACTGCGTTTGGCGATTCCAGATTTAGCGTTGGCTCCGTTGCACTGCGTGAGCTTAACTTGGCGTTGACAAAAAGGGGTTTTGATTCAGGAACGGGGATGACGATTCGTGACGCTAGCGGTATTCAGAACCCTCTAGATCGAAGAGAATATTTCGTTCTTCGCCTGACTGGAATCTGCTCTCGCGAGTCGGTCTCCCTGAAACTGAGACCCAAAAGAGACACCTTTTAACTTCAAGCAACGCTAAAATCACACTAACTTTATACAGAAAGTTTCGCTCCACTATGGGATTAGATTTATTGTAGTTATTGCTATGATAGTTTAGGGCTGTCTTTAACCATGTCTCCTGTTCCTTAAAAATATCAATTATCAACACGCGCCCGCATAGGCTTAATATCTTTTGCACACCCATGTAACTGTCATTAAATATTCTGACAGCAAAATCTACTCCTCTTCTCCCAATCTCAACATACAGGAAACCTAACCTGTAGTTACAGTTAAATGAATATGCTTATTCATCTTACAACATTAAATGAATTTACATAAACAGATTACAGCATTTGACATTACACCAATAAATCGTATGTCCCCTTTGGAAAATATATTAGCATTCCACAAAATGAGTACAAAGAAAATGCAATGTTCTTGCTATAATAATACAGTTGTGGCTAAATCATAAGATATAATTATATCTATGGCTGGTGGCTGCTTTCTGTGAAAGTTATAGAATAGTGTCTAACTACACAAGTAAGCATAAAATGATCCTCCCTTGCCACTAGAAGTATCTACCAAAAAGGAATAAGTGACTATCTCCTATAATCCAGAGTTATTACCTGCATCTCACTATTCAGTTTCTAAGTGCACCATCCACACCTGACATTATCTTACAGAAATGACAGTTAATTTTGCTGACTCTTAACCCAATGGTAAGCATTCGTGGACTGATTCTACGCCTAATATCTGTTATTGTAAGTTTAACATTTAACCCATGATAAACCGTAACAGTTTAAGCACCACTTAATAGGCCGTAGACAGCGCTACCTTATCACTGACTAAATTACTAGGAGAAGTCCTCAGAAATAAATTCACTTCCCTAACAGATATATATAAAAGCTAACATGAATCTAATATTATAATTATAAGATATGTCAACTCACCCCGAAAAAATGACTAGAACATAGGCAAACACATTCTAGTACTGTGTTAACGTTTGCCTTATCTCATGATGGTCATCTACGGGCCAGGAAAATTTACGAATGTCTTTGTCTATTAAAACCAGTCTACTCTTATAGATCACAAGGGACGCTCCCCCCGAACACCTGGCGTGTGTATTTCTACAGAAGTTCGGCGAAAGACGTAATCTAGAGTAAGACAAAAGAAATCGTGCGAAAGTTCCCCAGGTAGAGAAATGCATAACATTATGCTCTATCTTGTCTAAGGGGCGAAAACCCAAAGACTGACCGCGATTGTTATCTTCCCCTGAAACAGATCACACTCGTTACCCAGGCCTCAAAGGGTACCAGCCGCTCGTCATCAAACGTTTTAAAGCGACCAGAGAAATTCCCCTGTTGGGACCACAGAGGGTACCCGCCGCTAACGAACCGTTTCTTTCACAGAAACCGTCTTTGGCTCGTTCTAACACTTAAAGCGGACCCGAGAAATGTTTCTCTGGTCGAACGTACCACAGGTGCGTTTAGATAACATTACGTCTAGCGTTAGCTGACCGCAGCTGGCCAGCGTAAACAACCTCGGGTGGGGTTGAGAAGGTGAAAAAATGTAGGTAGAATATGAAAGAAAAGAAAATACAAAATGTCTCGGAAAACAGAACATTAAAAGAGTAATAACATTATGGACAAGATGGTAAAATAAATTATCTTTCACGTGACAGATATCTTCACGAAATGTTAGTGATATGTAGACTCATAATCTTGCGTATGTAGTCGTGATTCATATACTTTCGAGTCTGCTTCATAAAATGCGCTTAAGAGTGTGTTGCACGTGGTATAAATATGCGATTCCTCTTTTGAGCTCTTTTGCTTGACTTCAGATAATAATGATCTTTCGAGTGATTAGAGTTTATGATGACTCTGTATTGAACTTGTGATAACGATGTATTGAACTCGTGATAACTCTGTATTGAACTTGTGAGCAAGCAGTATGTGGTGACGAAAAATGCTGCGTCCACCTTATGACTTGTGGGTGAGACAATATTCCTTTTTAATTGAGGAATGAAAGATGTCCTATGGCGAATTCTGCTAGCCAAATGTCCGTTTTTAATAACTTATTTCTGGTTAGACGTCAGACACGTTGCGTGTAGACTCAGACTTCTGATGAACTGAAGACACACAAAAGTCTTCGTAAGTTTTCACATTTAACATCACTGGTTGACTTGCATTTAAACTATTGCTCATTATTCATCTCTCTCTCTCTGAGTTCAATTCTAATGATGTTAAATATCTTGTGCATGAGAGTGTGTGCGCATGGGAGACTGTGATGATGATAAAGGTGAAATATGAACTATTAATTACCTCCTATCATCCTATCATCTTCTATGAAAATCTTCTGATTTTATTAATCAGTTATGCCAAGAATTATTTGAAACTTTATCTTTCGCACATTTTAGCTGTGACGTTAAAATAAACAAAAATAAGAAAATGTATTTATAAGTATAAGATCTACTAACCTTCTTTTCCCTTCGCAAAATCCTTTAAGAACACAATTAATCACAGAACTGAATTATCATCCACTCTGAATAAACACATGTATTAGGCTATGCGTTTTGGGTTTAATCTCTTCCTCACAAGGTAAAAAACTTGACTGCCTCACTCTAGTAGATTATGCGGTATTATATATTTCTGCTAGTCCAATATGGCCAAGCTGGGCATCCAATGTGGTAAACCAACGCTTGTCTGAACCGCGGTGAGACGTTTTCCCCTGGCCAATCTGGGCGTCCAATGTGGTGTCACAGAAATTACCGCATGCCCATGTTTGATTCGGATGACCATATGTGTTTTTACCTGATTTATCACGATGCAATGTGGGCTTCAAACGATAATGTCGGGCATGTGGACTCAATCAAAGGATTTTATTTCCCCCGATGAAAGAGCAAATGTGGTTCTCTAGATACCGGTTGCGAGTAATCACAACGATGAAATAGCAAATATGGATCGCAAATGTTGCATGAAAGAGCAAATGTCGGAGAAAATACAATACGAAAGATGTAGGAAAAGATAGAGCAATAAGGCCTTTGCGCTCGTTTATCACAATAGCCCCTCCTCAAGTGTGATGTCCATCGTACTCAGGAGAGCTTAGCCTTCTTGCTCGGGATTCTTTAATCCTTTTCCTCATCTTCGTTTTTCTCTTCGGTTTCCACCCTTTCCTCTACTTGTCTGTACTCTCCGTCCTGCCTCATGGGATGACGGCTTAAAAAATCCGCTCCTACGTTATGTTTTCCTTGGATATAGTCCACTTGGAACGTGTAAGGTTGTAGAACAAGCGACCACCTCATCAGTCTAGCATTCAAATTCTTTGAATTGGCGAGGAAGGTCTGAGGTTGGTGATCACTCTGGATTGTAAATTTCCTTCCGTACAGGTATGCTTGAAATTTTTGTATTCCCCAGACGAATGACAAACATTCCTTTTCGATTGTGGAATAGTTTTGTTCTGCTCGGTTTAACTTCCGACTCGCATATGCGACCGGAAATAGATTAGGTGGGCTTCTGTCGTCTGGCTGTAGTAATGTAGCCCCGATTCCAATGTTACTGGCATCCGTGCGCAAGATGAATTTTCTAGTTAAATCCGGAAGCCGTAAAATAGGTTTTGTGGTGAGTTTCTTTTTAAGAGTGCATATGCATGTTCACATTCTGCTGACCATGTCACTTTATCTGGGTTTCCTTTCTTGGTTAGCGATGTAAGCGGCGCACAGAGGCTATTAAAATCCTTTATATATCTCTGGTAGAATCCACAGAGAGATACAAATGACCGGACATCCCTTTTAGTGGACGGTCTCGGTGCATTTCTCAGCTTCTCAACGTTTTGAGTCTCGGGGAACATGGTCCCATGGGATATAGTATGTCCTAGGAACTCTAGCTGTTCACACCCAATTTGACATTTGGTTGGGCGGGCGTGTCGTGAAATATTCTAATCCCCATATATAAATTATCAGGTAAATATAAAGCCTAACAAATAAATTCTAATAAAGAAAAGAGCAATGGTAAAATAACAGTGCTGTCACAATGACTGTACTCGAAATCCCCTTGTTTTCTGCTTCGTCTGCAAATTGTAACGCTTTCACGTTGATAGTAAAAGCCTACTATATTATTACCCGCTTTCTTCAATGAAACGTGTGCTGTATTTCTTGGAAAAACATTTGAGATACGCAAGCTGAACAATGACCTAATTTTAATATTTCATTCATTCCATTTTATACACAGCGTAACTAAAAGACAGATAAAGCAGGATAGAGAGAAGGGAGAGGCAGAAAGCCGAACGCATGCAAAATTAAACACGCGTCTCGCTATTAATGCCACCCCAACAAGCGTAACGCGATACACAATTACTACTATCACGCGTGTAAGGCCACATGCACTAACTTTTTCGGACGGACAGTGATAAAAAACACTAACCTTCCCAGAGTTAGGTTTTTAAATCCTGAAAAACTCTTATTAGAAAAGATGACAATAGATGGGTTTACGTTTGAAAACATTACAGTACCCAGACAGCACATCTTCGAAACAGGAGGTTGAAGAAATTGCATATTTTGAACGCAGCCACTTAGCTCTTTTAAATTTGTATATTTGGGTTCCTTAGGGCTTGCTGACAAAGAATATGTAAAACGTTACGCAAATAGTCTAGGAATTAACAAGTTATAGCCAAAATAAAATGATGGTGCTGTCAGACAACACCCCAAAATCAGAATCGCTCAGTGGTAGATTTTTTAAACCTTACGTACGGAAATAGCCTACCATGTAAACTCCAAATTGATTGGAGCGCAACAAATATAAGACTAAACACGATTGGTCGGACTATAAATACTATCTTTGGTTGTTAGGGGAGACATAGGAAGGTAAAATTTTTTCAAACACTTGTCGAAACGTGGCTCCATTGGCCAGACTCGCTGATATAATCACTTAGGAGCGTTAGTTCGAGACCACTAGTTCAAATAAGCTTGATAAAGCAACAGTGCGTTGAAGCCAGCTCATATTTTTGCTAAATAAAAGCCTGGAACATAAGCAGATGGGAATTTGTGCCAGTAGTTGTGCCAGAATTCATTGCTAGTCAACGTATCTGTGTTTATTCTATGAATTGTGGTAAGCTTGAAACATTCAGTATCTTTTAATGAAAATTGAATGTGAATTGTTAATTTATGCCTGTATATATGTGTAGTTCAGTAGCAAACATGATGTAAAGCCTATAATGCTCCAGCCTGAACAGAAGGTGTCGGAGGAAAGTAAAACGGCATGGAATGGCCAAACAGTACACTGACACCTAGATGATTGACTAGAAAGAAATAATGCTGGAAGTGCAGAGGCGTAGTAACCATTAAGGAGGTTAATACTGGTATAAAGTATTTCAGATGAAGCTGACAGTTGGCCTAACGCTCTGAACTCAATGTTTGTGGTGTATTGTGCTCAGTGTAGAACTAGAGTATCAATTAGTTATGAAGTAGAAGGTACATCCTTCTTGTTTTCAGGGATCGTGGTCTTGATGGTATTGAGCAGCACCTGGTCAGAGCTTTGCTGAATCCAGAGTCGGACAGCATACTCCTTGGTCCATTTAGCTATCAGTGAGGTGTCTCCAGAGCACAGGGGAGAAATCGAGCAGAGGAGTCTTTTCCTGCCGCCATCACGCAAGATAAGCTGATGTGGCCAGCTGAGCTCAAAATTATGTACCCCCATCTTAAAATAACATTGTAACATAAACTTAAGAGGGGAAGTAAATTGTTTTAATATCAGGAACTGAGAACATCTCCAATACTAGTTCCAATAAAGACAAACTATTGAAGTCATGATGACAAATACCAACAGAGCTTGAACAAAACAAAACCAGTATTACCTCATATTACTACTACACAACTGACACACATAGGATACTTTTAATAATAAATGTCACTACAATATTCATATTGAGAAATTCTGTACATATAACTTGTAATGAAAATTGATTGTGACTCCTGGTTCCTTGGTATTTGAATCAGGACACATATACATTCATGACAGCAATGAATACATATTGTTATTTGAAAAGTTATCAGTGACTCCTTTAAGATATCCTCTTAGAGTGTTATATGTATGTGAGTGTCACAGTGTTGTCACGTGTAGTGGAATAAATTAAATTGTTTATCTGTCTGTTGTTGTTTTGACTTACACTTCATCATACACATACCCTAGACATACAACGTAGTCATCACACTATTCCAGAATAATTCTGACTGAGATATATATATATGTGGCAGCAAGTAAGGTTATCTATAATACACTACTCTTATTAGATATAGATACCTTCACAGCTGATCTCAGTCAGTACACTAAGTCCCCTATAAATATTTATAACATCCCACTTCACCACAGGGCGGTTAGTCCCACTTCTCTGAGTCTGTTAAACAGCAAGGATAGCGCTGATATATGTTCTTCAAACGATTCAGTAGCTACTAGGATATCATCCATAAAATTGCTGATGGCGGGATGATTCAAAGGATCCAATAACTTTCGCATCATCCTTGTGAAGACACTAGGAGCATTGTTCAGTCCAAATGGCATCACATTAAACTCGAAGTGTCCATCTGGAGTACTGAAGGCTAACAGGTTCCTCACCTCAGCTTTTACCGGTATTTGATAGTACCCTTTACTGAGGTCGATCTTTGAAAAATAGCGAGCCCTGCTCAGCTTAGTAAATAGCTGGTTCTGGTCCGGTAACGGTTCTGGCTGGAACTGTGTTAACGCATTCAGCTGTCGGTAGTCAATGCACAGGCGGTGTTCTCCACTGGGTTTGCGTAACAGCTCCACTCCCGCACTGTAAGGGGACTCCGACTTCGAAATTATGCCTTCCTTAAGTAAGTAATCAATTTCTTGCTTTAATGCCGTCGCCTTGGAATACGGAATCGGATAGGTTCTCATTCGGACGGGCGTAGGATCCGTGACTTCCATGTCAAACTCCATCAGGTTTGTCTGTCAGAGAGTCGGCGTGGTTTTCCATCAATCTCCTTACTTTTTCTTGCTGGGCTTCCGTTAAGGTGGAGCTTATTTTCACATCTAAATGTGATTCCTCCTGTATCACCGGGTACTCTATGGATGATAATGGCTCTTCTTCCATTTGCATAGCAATGGCCATAGTCATGAGGTGCGCTGGTTCGGCAGGGGCTCGCTCGTAAAACTTCTTAAGCAGATTTAAGTGGTAAATTTTCTGCTTTCCGTTCACGGCGATTTTATAGTTGGTGCGAGAAATCTTTTCCACCACTTTGTAGGGTCCCCTCCAGCAAATCTGCAATTTATTACTGCTACTTGGCAGAAGAAGTAGCACCTTCTCTCCTACTGCTAGTTCTCGGTCCTTCGCATTGCGATTGTAATATTTGGCATGTTTCCGCCTAGCCTCCCGTACTTTCGCTGTGGCTAATTCCCAGCCAGTCTTCAGGCGTTGTTTCAAGTCTGTGACGTACTGGAAGGCTGATGTGACAGTGTCGTCTGCCTTGGCATCTGTCCATGTTCTTAGTAATGCTTCTAATGGACCTTTAATAGGTCTTCCGAAGAGTAATGTGGCCGGAGGAACTCCAGTTGACGCATGCGGTACTTCCCTATAAGCAAATAATGCGGCAGGAAGATACTGATCCCAAGTTTCTGGCTTCTCCTGTGCCAACTTCCGAAGAATAGAGGTGAGCGTCCCGTTAAACCGCTATACTTGCCCGTTACTTTGGGGGTGATAGGGCGAAGTATGGATATGCCTAGTCTTGAATATTCTAAGCACCTCCTCTGTCAACTTGCCTCTAAATTGTGACCCGTTGTCTGTGAGAATTTCATGCGGGAAGCCCAATCTAGTAAAGATATTCAGTAAAGCGTCAGCTACATGCACTGAGTCGCATGCTGGCATGGCTATGGCTTCGCCCCACATGGAACAAGTGTCCACTAAGGTAAGGATATGGGAGTTCCTCTTCTTAGTTCTCAGCAGAGGTCCAATTATATCCACGGCCACTCTTTCAAATGGGGTGCCCAAGATTGGCATCTCCCCAAGGGTCGCGGGTGCCGTCCAGTGTTTTGGTGCAACTTTCTGGCACTGAGGACAAGACTTGACGAAACGTTCAATGTCGCCGGTGATACCTGGCCAATAATAGTGGCAGGCGATCCTTTGAGTCGTGGCGCTCATTCCCATGTGTCCACTAAATGGGATAGAGTGGCCCATCTCAAGCACCTGGTTCCTATAGGTTGCAGGAACTACTAATTGGTTGTGTTCCTGTCCCTCATTTCCAGCTCGGCGATACATCAATCCATTTTTCATAAAGAAGTCTCCCTTGGTAGGTGGGTTGTGTGTCCTAGGTAATTTTTTAAAACAGGGCGCCAGTGAGGAATCTTCCATTTGCGCCCTCTTCAATTCCTCGGGGAGGATATTGGTAGGAGGTTCCTGCTCTAAGTCTTTTCTTGACTGTCCTCTAGTCTGTACGGCCGCCATGACTAGTGGTTGAGTAGGTTCTCCAAGGAACACATATCTACATCCCAAGATTAAAGAGTAGATTGGTTCTTCCATGATAGCTGCACGAATCTTTCCTGTCACATAACGAGATTCCACTCTGATAAGTGCAATTGGCAGTGTCATGGGTGCAACATCCTTCGTCGGACCTTGGATGTCGACACTCTCTTCTGTTATCTGGTCAGGGGTGACAAGAGATGCCCTGACCACCGCATCGAAAGCAAGTCCTGTGTCATAAAGGCACTCCACAGATTGTCCGTTTACGAGGACTGATTCGATGACGGGAGGATGAGAAACGTTTCCGGTTCTCTGCTCCTTCCGGGGTGACGATTTTGTCTGCAGACATGCAGCATGTTGGGGAGGAGGTCTGCGCTTGAACTCATTAGTGTTGTGATTGTTCAAGCGGCAGTACTTGCACCATTTATCTCCCTGTCTCTGGTGTGGCGCAGCATTTTTCTTGTTTTGCTCTTTGTAGTTATCTTGTTTTGCGTGCTGTTTATGCGAGATGTGTGGTCCTTTGCTTTGTTGGTCTGGTTGGGAGCGAGCAGGTTGCTTTGGCGCCTGATCCGAAAACTTCCTTCTGGCTCCTTGAGACTCCATGAGAGCATTGTGAAATCGCTCTGCCAGTGTAAGAATATTTTCTAACCGGTCAGCGCCGTTTTCAGTGAGAAATCTACGCATTTCCACCGACGTAGACTCTTTTAGCTGCTCTATCACAATCAGCTCTTTCAACCCGTCATAGTTCTCGGTAAAGTTTCCCAGTGTACACCACTTAACTAAGTAGTCTTCAATACGGGCTGCGAACTGTGAGAAAGTCTCTCCGGCCTCCTTCCTAGAACCTCGAAATTTTTTTCGGTAAGCCTCTGAATGAAGCTCGTACCTCACCAAGAGAGCTTTTTTAAATGCCTGATAGTCATCTTGCTCTCCGGCCGGAAGTTTATTAAAAACTTCATAGGCGGCTCCTCTTAGGCCCTGGGAAAGTTTCAAGTTCCACTTCCGTTCTTCAAGTCCAAACCCTGTTGCAAAGCGTTCAAAGCGGTCTAAAAAGGCGTCCATGGTATCGTTCCTTTCTGAAAAAGGTTCCAGCGGAAAGTTCATGGCATTGGGTGGTGCAGGTTGCGAAGTAGGCACACCATCTGAGTGGGGTGAGTACCCTCCATCAAAGTTGGAAGCCGCTGCACTTTTTGCCAGCTCTATCTGATTGGTCTGTCCCTGGATTTCCAGTTGCTTCATCTTTAGTGCATGCTCTGCTTCTTCTTTCCGCTCCGCTGCTTCCGCTGCGGCTTTCCGCTCCGCTGCTTCTGCTGCGGCTTTCCGCTCTGCTGCTTCTGCTGCGGCCTTCTCCTTCCGCTCCGCTGCTTCTGCTGCGGCCTTCTCCATTGTAAGTTTCTGCATTTCCATCTCTCTTTCATGGAGTTTATCAGTTTCCTCGCTTACATATTTCATCAGGTCTTTTCCACTTAACCCGAATTCACGCCCTGCCTCCATTAAACTAGTCCTAATTTTTGCGGCATCTGCCATGATATGCAGTATGGGTTCACGAACAGAAAAATTGGCAGTGACCTCCAAGCAAATTGTTTAGACTCGCACAAGTAATTATCTCTTTAAAACCAGCTAGGTTTAAATTAGTAATCAAGTTCAAATAGTTCTTTAAAAAAATGACTCACTCAGCATATTCTGAAAATTATATAACAGATTATCTCGAAGTTTTCTATGAAAAATTTGCTAAATATTTATGATAACAATTTATCCAGCAGTTACTGAAAAAATTTTTTTCAGTTCCCTACAGTATCCTCTGTTCTCAAAAAGTGTTTACTCTGTCCGTTTGATACTCAATTTAAAAAGTATCACTCGTGCTTTAGAGATATACATTATTCCCCTATGAAATAGACAAATTATAGTAATAGTCAGTCTAAGAGATAATCCCTCAAAATGCCAAACAATTTTGCAATTATCGCAATTGTATGGCAGGGATGAAAATGTGATTTATCACACTTCTAAGTCCGGGTTCACTAATCCCGGACGAGCCCCCAATTGTCGTGTGGTGAGTACTGGGGCAACTACAACAGTAGTTTTTGCCAGGAATAGTCTATGAGATATAGATATAAGGTCTCTAGAAATTGGCTCGTTAAGAAATAATAAAGACCTATTCGAGATAGGGACAAGAAGACAGGAATGCGAATGCTTTCCACTAGACAGTGTTTTCTAATTAATTATGGAAAGAGTTCTGTTTCCCCACGACCTTAGCTTCTGCCCTTAGATCCCGTAAAGAAAAAGCCCCCAACCTCATCTGAGTAGAGAAAGGTTCCTATAGGTGAATATGTAACACCGACAGCACGAGTGATACATTAACAAACTCTTGATAATGATCAACCGATCGTTGGGTTTATTAATGAAATATCCACACATATAGGGTTAGTAATGGTTAGAACGTGATGATGGTGAAAGACGATTCACACAAAACACACAGATGAGATAATAAAATTACAGTTAATTAAGTAATAGTTAATTAAGAATGAACTGGTGTAAAGTGAAATGATGATGTGATATGATACGTGTTACCAAAATGGTGAGTACTCTACACAGTCCATGTGTCTCTAAATGCTTCTCCTAGATATGAGGATTCACATGTATGCATAAAATGTCCCAAGTTGTTATACGTTATGTCGAGTGGGGTATCTCTAAGCTGAGGACGTTCTGATGAATACTGTTGTCGTACGGAGAACGCTGACGAGATATCTATGTATATTCCTTCACTGTTTGAGTATATCTCTGTAGTGTTGATCAACAGTTAATAGCTGTCATATGAACAAAAAAGTCTGTTGTCTAATCTCCCGACGGTACTGGTCAGACTGGATATCTTCACGAAATGTTAGTGATATGTAGACTCATAATCTTGCGTATGTAGTCGTGATTCATATACTTTCGAGTCTGCTTCATAAAATGCGCTTAAGAGTGTGTTGCACGTGGTATAAATATGCGATTCCTCTTTTGAGCTCTTTTGCTTGACTTCAGATAATAATGATCTTTCGAGTGATTAGAATTTATGATGACTCTGTATTGAACTTGTGATAACGATATAGTGACCTCGTGATAACTCTGTATTGAACTTGTGAGCAAGCAGTATATGGTGACGAAAAATGCTGCGTCCACCTTATGACTTGTGGGTGAGACAATATTCCTTTTTAATTGAGGAATGAAAGATGTCCTATGGCGAATTCTGCTAGCCAAATGTCCGTTTTTAATAACTTATTTCTGGTTAGACGTCAGACACGTTGCGTGTAGACTCAGACTTCTGATGAACTGAAGACACACAAAAGTCTTCGTAAGTTTTCACATTTAACATCACTGGTTGACTTGCATTTAAACTATTGCTCATTATTCATCTCTCTCTCTCTGAGTTCAATTCTAATGATGTTAAATATCTTGTGCATGAGAGTGTGTGCGCATGGGAGACTGTGATGATGATAAAGGTGAAATATGAACTATTAATTACCTCCTATCATCCTATCATCTTCTATGAAAATCTTCTGATTTTATTAATCAGTTATGCCAAGAATTATTTGAAACTTTATCTTTCGCACATTTTAGCTGTGACGTTAAAATAAACAAAAATAAGAAAATGTATTTATAAGTATAAGATCTACTAACCTTCTTTTCCCTTCGCAAAATCCTTTAAGAACACAATTAATCACAGAACTGAATTATCATCCACTCTGAATAAACACATGTATTAGGCTATGCGTTTTGGGTTTAATCTCTTCCTCACAAGGTAAAAAACTTGACTGCCTCACTCTAGTAGATTATGCGGTATTATATATTTCTGCTAGTCCAATATGGCCAAGCTGGGCATCCAATGTGGTAAACCAACGCTTGTCTGAACCGCGGTGAGACGTTTTCCCCTGGCCAATCTGGGCGTCCAATGTGGTGTCACAGAAATTACCGCATGCCCATGTTTGATTCGGATGACCATATGTGTTTTTACCTGATTTATCACGATGCAATGTGGGCTTCAAACGATAATGTCGGGCATGTGGACTCAATCAAAGGATTTTATTTCCCCCGATGAAAGAGCAAATGTGGTTCTCTAGATACCGGTTGCGAGTAATCACAACGATGAAATAGCAAATATGGATCGCAAAGGTTGCATGAAAGAGCAAATGTCGGAGAAAATACAATACGAAAGATGTAGGAAAAGATAGAGCAATAAGGCCTTTGCGCTCGTTTATCACAGAATGCTACAAGAACTGATAGACCCACAGTTAAGATCTTCCCTCGATGGTTAGCCCACAGTCCCGTTAGGAGAAAGATGATAGCACAAAGAGTCCCAGATACATATGATTGAGTCTAAGAGTTTTCCCCGTTAAGGTATAAACAGACCTGATACTATAATCTAGTTTAAGGGAAAATATTGTTAGCAAAAACAAACTTGCATGAAGAAAGTTATGACAGCAATTAGGTGCCAAAATACCCTCAGACCTGCGTTGACTCTATTCATTCAGCCGTGGCCACGTGTGCACATTTATACTTACAGCTTTGATCGCTGCCTCTGGGAACCTAATTTTTTTTCTAGGACCTTCACACAGACCCGTAAATGCAGTCTTGACCAAGAAATCCCCAGTGCCAAAAGACGTACTGAATTCTCTGTCTCAGGGAACGATTCCTTGGGTGTTCTTAATTTTTAAGTCACACAGAATTTGTCCAGGCACGAAAGTTAGCAGAGCACAGTGTCACTAGCGTAGGTTTCTAGAAATGAGGAATGTCAGGTCGGGTGCCTTATCTCAGTAAATGACTGTATTTGGTCACCACTCCACTAGTCGAAACTCCGTCGGATTGTTACTGACGTTAATATGTTAATTGCCACACCGGCTAAATTTTGTACATAGAGTTTGTGCAGAAAATCTGATCTGGCTCAAAGGCCCAGAATAAAACAGTTAGTCTTTAATAGAACCCGTTAGTGAGAGTTTTACTCTGTTTATTTATGAAGACACACGCACTGTCAGACAGGTGTTAACTTGTAAACCCACGTGGTTAAAAGATAAAAAAAACTGTTATGTTTCTCACAGGTATGTTTCTTGTACTAAAAGCTGGTAAAGTTTGGGTACCACAGTATTCACTGAATAAAGAAAAATACATATGAAATATTTTACATATTATGTACTCAATATAACTTACATTCTTAAACTGCAAGCGTACCGCTTGACTTATCATTTAAACTTTTCGTGAAGTAAGTATATTTAAAAATCAACAATCCTCATGAATTAGGAATACGTGCGTATTCCGTCAACACTCATGAGGCTTCTAGCATTTATAAGTTAGTTTAGAAAAATATGTTCTCGTCTGATTATTTAGCAGTAAAATTAAATTCATTATAGCTACATTGTTGTTTAAGCTAGAAATTATAATTTATTCTGCTTTCCACTGAAACACGTCACTAGAAAATAACACAGACTTATGTATTTAAGCGCTCTGCACCAAATCTAACTAATGAAATAAAATAAGCGAGTTAACACTTTAAACACTACACGAAATACTAGATATAATATATAATATATTTTTACCTCAAACAGAACTACAGGTAGTCGCACAACTTAGAATCATACGCTGAATATTTATGGAAGTCTAGAAGTTCGACAAATTGCCGAAACAAACTGAGAAACTTCGCTAACAGCTTATTCTATTCCGAGCAACCTGTCTACTGCGAATTTAGAGGACTGAATGAAAATAAAGTTTAACATTCTGGTTATATCTATCAAACAGACAAAGAGGTGAACGTTTATTTCGTAAAACGAAATGATCTCCCCTCTCCGGCTTTATCGATTACGTTTAGCACCTAAACGCATGCCGTAACTGCCCCTTACTGACCGAGAGTGCGCGTGTCAGTTTCGAATCTCAGACCACCCGTCTCCAGTGCAGAAACAGTTATTCACACCTCCCCGAGGAACTCATCCTGAGAACCATAACTGACACTTTGCTTTCTCGCACCTTACGCCAAAACTGGCCCTGGAGCGTGAGTGTCATATCACCTGACACTGAGAATCTACCATTGGAAACTACATGTCAGATGCGAACTCCCAGACAAATGTCTGAAACTGCGCGGGGAGGTGTCGGTTATCGCGCTTTTCCTGAGCGCTCACCGAGAAACTACGATTTGACAAGTGAGAATGCAGACGAATGTCGGCCCTATGTCTGAGATAGCCAAAATATTCCGTTATTTTGTCCATCTGCAGCGATTGACCTAATGCATTCTCACGCCAAATCGTCTGGTGCGAGGGACTGACGCGTTACGTAAAAAGTTACTCATTTAATCCGCACTGAAATGCGTTTCTAAATGAGAAACGAAACTGGCGAAAGTCAGAATGGGGAAAAAAATATATTTCTCGCAAACGAATGAATGCGAAAAATACAGGAAAAAGGTAGAGAGAGATAATAAAATAGAGGATACGGGTGAAAGAAAAAGAAGAGGATATAGGCAATTCAATGATCATAAAACCTATGTGACACACAGCCCTGCCCCCATAAGCAGTCAAAAGCGAATAGATTGAGTGCGCTTTCTTTTCCCTTGTCATATGGTCACGCACTTCAAAATCTTTCAAATTTATCTTCCAGTGCTTCTGTTACCCCTGATCTTTCTCATTCCTACTAGTTTCTCTAGGCCAGTGTTTCTCAAGCGGTGTGCCACGGCACACTAGTGTGCCTTCCTCACATAAGTGTGCCGCCGCGCATATCTAAGTGTGGCGCAAAAATTTTGTAAATTTACTACATGAAGTATATTTTTAGTGATTATATAATATAAAACTGATCTTACAGCTTGAATCCATTCCATAATAATTTAAGCTATTAACTGCTTTGAACAAAAATAGATATACTTCAAAGTTATTTGAAACAATTAAAAGATAGTAGAATTGAGAGTTTTTTTTTTTTCTAAAGTACCCACAAATTAGTGTATTTAATTAGTATATATATCACTGTAATTTTTTATTCAGGCGCGGGGTCAGATAGGTGTGCCGCATATTTTTAGAAAATTGAAAAGTGGTGCCGTGAACACAAACAGGTTTAGAAACACTGCTCTAGGCACTGTTAGTTTTTCTCAGAATGTGATCAACATGTCTTACTTATTGTCTGATTTATTTATTTTTCATTTGTTAACAACTGTCATTTAATTTCCTTTTTCTTCTCAATTTTCCTATCTGGTTTCACTAATGTACATTTTATGCTGTATAGAACTACGGCGTTATTAATTCCCAGTATTGATTGAAATGAAAAGTAAGACCTTACATGGATAATAAAATTCACAATTGGGTGCTTGCATAAAATACTTACTTACTTAGTCGTTCCCCTTCCACCGTGAGGTGTAGAGGTTTGGAAGAGAGAGCGCCAGACTATCCTATCGGCTGTCTTCCTCCTGGCCTGGTTCCATTCTAGTCCTCGGTCCTTCAAAGATTGGCTTGCATAGAATACAAGGATTGAAATGATATCTCAAGATCACTAATGAAGAATTGGTGATAAAAACCACAGAAGTGAATGTCAAACAAAATGCTGCTGGTGTTGGATTTGACGTACACTGAGCAATGTTACTGATAGCATTACAAGGCAATAATTGTTCCGGAATCACCAGAGTAAGAGAGGTAGATTGAAACCAAAAGATACATGGAAAAGAGAACTGTAGACTGACGTGAAAAGGATAAGAAAGACACGCGAAGACATTGAACGAATAGCACATGAAAGAAGGGATTGATAACGATGGTAATGATGATAATGATGATAATGATGGTAATGATGGTAATCATGGTAATCATGGTAATAATGATAATGATGTTAATGATGATAATGATGGTAATGATGGTAATGATGATAATGATGATAATGATGGTAACGATGGTAATGATGGTAATGATGTTAATGATGATAATGATGGTAATGATGATAATGATGATAACGATGGTAATGATGATAACGATGGTAATGATGATAATGATGGTTATGATGGTAATGATGGTAATAATGATAATGATGATAATGATGTTAATGATGATAATGATGGTAATGATGATAATGATGATAATGATGATAATGATGGTAATGATGATAACGATGGTAATGATGGTAATGATGGTAATGATGATAATGATGATAATGATGATAACGATGGTAACGATGATAATGATGGTAATGATGGTAATGATGATAACGATGGTAATGATGGTAATGATGTTAATGATGATAATGATGGTAATGATGATAATGATGGTAATGTTGATTGTTAATACTAACATTATGCTATCAGTGAAGAGAAGCAAGCCGGGCATGTAACTCTCCATCAAATAAAAAGCCAGGTAGGTGCTTTGAGAAGCCCTTTTAAAGAACACAACATGACAGCACACCATTCGCAGAGTGCAAATGGCTCGGAAACAATTACAGGCATACCTCGCTTTATTGTGCTTCGCTTTATTGTGCTTCGCTTTATTGCGCTTCGCAGGTATTGCGCTTTTTTTTTTAAATTACTCATGTTTATTTATTAGAACATGCCTTCTTCGTCCCATAGATTTTGGCTCTCTACCAGCAAAAAAAAATTACGATTGAAAGCTGAGATCATGAAGATTAGCATTTTATTTTAGCAATAAAGCATTTTTAAATTTTACAGTACATTGTTTTTTTAGTCCTAGCGCTATTGCGCACTTAATAGACATAATGTAAACATGATTTTAGGCTTTTATATGCACTGGGAAGCCAAAAAATGGGTGTGACCCGCTTTATTGCGATATTCGTTTCATTGCGGTTTTCTGGAACACGAACCCGCAATATCTCCGAGGTATGCCTGTAATTAACCCTATCTGCAACGCTCACGACCATCGCAGTAGAGAAAAGAACATAAATTATAACGTATCTTGAAAGTCGCACAGAAACTACGACAGGAAGTTCCCACGTAATTCAGAAAGAAATGACTGTTTTCGCACGAATTTCAAAGACCAGGTTCTTCAGAATAGACTTAAGTGACCACTAGAAATGACAGTCCTCTCTTAAATATACTTACGGTCAACTTACCGCCGAGTGGAAACATTTTTCTAGGTCAGTTTAAACATGATCGGCCCAACGTACAAGCAAGACAGCCTGGGATACTATTGCAGTGATTTCCCCAAATCTCGTATATTTTAGTAAGTTATTTAAGAACGTTGTAATATAGGACGCCCCTGTGTATTCACCGGGGGTCTCTGAAGCAACAAAAATAGAGTAGGACTGATGGACTATACTGGACTATAGCATGTCGTACTAGGCGACTAAACAGAGGTTGTGCATGGGGGTGTGGCAACTTCATCATGTAGAATGCTTGATGAAGGCTTCCTGCAAGGGGACCAGCTACAGTGGTTGTTCTTCCATGCTTCGTAAGGAGCGCGATGGACAATGATGATAATGATGGTGATCATGATAATAAGGATGATGAGGATAATGATGGAATATAGGTGGATGCAGTGGAAGGTGAATAGAAGGGGGATCACAGATATCGTAAAGAAATACAACATGACATCATACCAGACCACAACACGCGCATGGATCGATAATCAACAATCAACCTCCCCCCTGCGACACGTGATTTATTAATTACATCGTAGGTCCCTGTGCAGCACATGACAACAACAACAACAACAGCAACAACAAAACACACCAAACTTTACTGTCCTGTCCTATCAGTTCAAATTCTCTCCATGTCTTCTATATCCCATCGTGTGATTGCCTAATTTTCTTCTCCATATGTCTTTTTGTCGGCGTCTGTGGCCTAATGGATATGAACGCAGTTTCATAATCCAGATATACCAGGTTCGAAACCTGCTGCAGGCGGTTTGGTAGCAGATCGCTTTGTGTGGATTTTTAACAATGGTATAAGCGCCGTACCGTTCAGAAAGCAATGGCAAACTACTGAATGAAAAAATTGCCTAGAAAAATCACAAACAGCCAATAAAAGCTGGGTTGATTGTCACGTTCTGTAAAGGATAAGCAGCTAACTTATATGTCCTTTGGTCTCCGTTCCTCTTACTATGGGGATTCCCCAATAAGGACTGTCCTGTAACGAAATTTATTATAATCATCATCATATCCCTTTCATGCTCCTAATGATTGAAGCTACCACTTCAGCTGGTTCTCTGGCAAGAAGTCTGCACCAAGCATCCAAGTACGCTCCTGCACAAGTGGTTTCTGCAGCAATGTTTTTTATGTGATGAGGTTGCCAGGCTCATGCACAACCTCACAATTGTCGCCTCTTTCGATATGCCTGATGGAGCAGTAGCCATATTCATTCTTATTGTCGTCATCGACACCCGACAACTACACAAGGCCAAATTTATTGACTGGGTGTTCTACATGTGTATCATCTCTAGAAACAGCGTCATCTCCTCCCATCTTATTACACTATTATTCGGCCGGTTCTTGCCATCAGTGCTACTGTGGTGATCCAGTCACACCATTTAAATTCCCTTATCATGCACAAGCACCCATTTATAAAAAGGTAAAAGGTAGTCTTGTAGCAGATATTGGAGTAGGGGAGTCATGTGTTAGAGACTTCACCATACTAGGTCCAGCATCGAGAGGTGGAGGTGACCAGTTCCCTTCCTCGCTGTCATTTCCTTCCTTAACTCAAAGAGCGGAGGCAGGTACCCATTTACAGCTGGGTAGACTGAAGCGTGACGGCACCGTGATTTAAACCCGGCACCTTGGCCGCGGGAGACCAGCGCTCTAACCACTCTGCCAATCGGACGCTGAAAGTCTAGTATAAATATAAAATAGGC